>JBAFTA010000013.1:29346457-29358396 GCA_036919975.1 Melanotaenia parkinsoni | reverse complement strand
TTGAGAGCGAGCAGGATGATATTTGAGTGTGAAAACCAGAAATCTTGCTCTCAAAGCAAACAGTTGCGCTCTTGATTAAAGATAGGAAAATACCCCCATAGGCGAGTACAAGAAGCGATGCACCGTGTGGATCAGGAGGGAGTGTTGATGCGGACTGTCCAGCTTCAACCACTAAGACGCAGAAAATATTCTGTTCCTGCCCCCAACAGTCTGTGGCACATCAATGGCAACCATAAACTAATAAGGTAATCCTAAAAATTTCTTTCAATACTTTAGTAGGTTTGAATAATCTAGTATATTTGCAATATTTCACAGACATACAGGTTATCAGACTGAATTTGCTACACTTTTACTTTGTGTAATTATGTGTTTCAAGGAATTTATTAAAAAGTTTGGATTTTGATAGACTTCAAATGTACATTCATTCCCCTTGAAAATCATTAAGATCCTGTGAAATCTTCAAATGTATTTCCTTTAGTTCCCTAAAACCTGTGTGCCTTTGTGATGTGTGTGTTGTTGTTTCTCACTATGCAGGATAGAGACTTTGGAGAGATATGTTTGGAGGAGTCTTGGATCTATTTTACACCACGTTTAGCAGCCTAGAGACAGAAGGTTTGCTCGGTCCAGACAACGAAGTCCAGTTATATGCACTCCACTGGACCTTTCTCCCACACCTCACAAAACATCTTCAGTTCTTCAAGGAAGGGTGGAATAATCATCCACTTCGTACCGAGGGTTATCGGTCCCCACGTCAGCTCTGGTCTCAAGACCTACATGAAGAACAAAATCCCCTGCAGGTTCCTTGTACAATAATGTTTTGTTGTTCGAACTGAATTTGGATAAATGACTGGACACTCTTGTAAAGATCACATGTAATTTTTAGTTTATCTAATGATGTCCAGTGTTGTGCATTATTTAAAGATTAGTTCTCAGTATGGATATTAACTTTGATAACAGCTCTTCACTAAAATTAGCTGATGTGTTTTAAGTCTCAGTACATCATTAAACCCTCATCTTAAGATTGTATGTTTCATCTGTACTTTGTACATTTGGTAAAAAGGCTTCTTTGCTGATTCACCTCCAATGTTTTTGGTGAATCTCTATTCAGGATTACATGGAGTACGTTATAGAGAGGGAAATTATGTAGAAGTTTGTTAAGAAAAAAAAAGTGTGTGTGTGTGTGTGTATTAACATACATATATATACATGTACATACACACGCACACACACATATGTGTATATATGTATGTGTGTGTGTGTGTACATGTGTCTGGTATGTCTTTGTCGAGGATATTACTTAAGTTACAGCAACACACAAAGTGCATGTATCTTTAGTGGACTGGAGTACTGTAACACTGTTCTTTCTGGTCTCCCTAAAAAGTCCATCAGACAGATACAGTTGGTCATAGTGCTGCTTCTATAGTCTTCTCAAAGACCAGGAAATTGGATCATATTACTCTAGTTCTTACATCTTTTCACTGGCTTCTTGTCAAAGATTTGGCTTATAATGCTGCAGTTATTTTACAAAGCACCGAATGGTTCAAGGTCATGTCGTTTTGGGTAAAGCTTTCTCAGTTTTTTCCTTTCTTTTATCAGAATCGGAAAGTATGAACACATACAAGGAATATTTTCCCAGCATATGTTGTCACTCCAGTTTAAAGTAGTGAGATCCATAAAGAGGCAAATGAGCAAAGGAATAAAATGAGTAGAAGCGGTAAAAACAGTTTAGTACTGTTTACTTCAGAGTCCAAAAGTAAATTCAAACCTGTGCATTAAATTCAAACCTGTGCATTAGAGAAGCAAAATATGAAAAATACATTTTCCATGGAAATCTTTTGATGCTTAGCAGAATATTACCTGCTCCAAGCATATTTGCTGTTCACCACTGGTTACGATGCTGATTTACCCCTCTAAGAGAACCAATGATTTGTCATCTTATCTTTAAGGTGGAGTGTTTTACACAGATGTTCAAGTTCTCCTGTTTTGCAAGGATCTCATGTGCAGCAAGAGTCTTGCATGAAGTATGATTAGACCCAGCTCTTTGTTCATGGAGTCTTTGTTTATTCTGGCTATATGAGATTGCCCAGAGTATGAGAAAAACAACTTGTTTTGTTCTTTTGGATTGTAAAATTTAACATGTTTGACCTAAAACAGTATTTGCAGATGGAATCAGATTCATGGCAACAATAAAGCACATTTATAACACACAAAAGCCTAACATAACACACAATAATAAATTATATTTTAATGCAAAAATTAAGGAAACTGAAAAAAACCCCAACTTTTCATTACCACAGTAACAACTGTGCTTTGCAGTGACAAGCTGAAATAAAACACAAGATGATGAAATTCTGTTACTTTTCCTGCAACACTTATTGGTTTACCAACTTGAGAAATCCAACCACTGTTGCAACAGCAACTTAGTTGTAGGTACAACTTGGGTAAAAATGTAGAAAATTACTATAGGTGGTGGAAAAGTGTGCAATAAACGTTTCTCTAATAAGAAAAATAAAAATAAATTGAAACTAATAGTACAGAGCCCATAAATCTGAAAAACAGACTTTACATAGAGTGGGATTAACATTAATGGAACCAGCCAATAGTCACCACCTGAAAATCTTTTGGCTTTAAAAGCTCACTGAAACAGTAAGTAGGAACTTCTTTGGAGGGAAAGTGAGAGTCCATCGTTGTCCCATTCTGTTTAGACCAATCCAAATCCAGCATCAAGGGGTGAAATTACAGAAAGGAGGTCTCTTTCAAAGACACTGTAATTAGTGTAATGAACAGGAAGTTTCAGCTTGTTGAAGCATGTAGATGACTTTGGAAAAGAGCTTTCCACAACTACGACATCCAAGTCTTTTGGAAGAACATTCTACCCTACCCGGAACTGCACCAGTTTTTCAAGTACATGTGGAGGCATTATTATTTCCCATCTGTAATTTCATTATTTTCATAACCAATTGCATAGAGGTTTATAAGGTTTATACCATGGTCTGGGTGAATACTCAATTCTGATTGGCTGGAGGGTTTCCATTAAAAAGTGATAATGGACACCTATGAAAGAAGTTCCGGTCAAATAGACTTATTGTTGTAAATTGTTGTGCTGAATAAATGGTATTTGTAACCGTGGCAACAGAAACTCAGACGCCGGGGCTGCAGACACGCAGGATCATGTCTGTGATTCGCATTGTTGTAAAAGCAGCCTGCAGGTTTATTGGGCTCCTTCAGTCCAGGAGAGACGAGAATGGAGCAACATTTTGTCGTCCCGCATGTCCCAACTAGCAGTGGTCAGGGTTCACAAACATTAAATCTTCAAACGCCATGATGGACATGTCAGTATGTTCATAAAATGTCACAATCAACGGCAATGTTGCTTTTAATTTTAAATAGTTTGTCACCTGTCTTTCTTTCTTGATTACCTTACTTACATACTTGATACAGAGTGAATGCTGGATAACATTATGAAAACGATTTAGAATAGACTTACTTCCTTGATACACATTTAATGATCAGAGTGAATGGTGGATAATATTTCTTGCAATAAAAATGATTTAGGAAACTATCTGTGGACTTTGACTGTTTGAATTAACATGTTGCATCATCCTCTGGACAGACACAAGCTGTAAGAGCTGCACCTGCCCTCTGAAACAATACTTTGTGTCACGTAAAATAACATTTAGCAATCATCTCCCCTCCCCTCCACTGATCAGGTCTAATACAACAGGTGTGGCTGACCGAGCTGCAGGTTCTGTGTTAGAGCCGGTTAAGAGTCGCCGCTGGACACACACCAGATCACGTCAGTAACGGTGCGTCGCTGTGAAAACAGCCTTCGGGCTTATTGAACGATGTAGGAAACTATCTGTGGACTTTGACTGAAACAAAATGTTGCATCATTCTCTGGACACACACAAACTGTTAGAGCTGCACCTGTCCTCTGAAATGTTTGTGTAACATAACTGCCCACCCAGCTGCAGGTTCTGTGTCAGAGCCTGTTACCTTGGCAACGTGTCACCACAAAATAGTCCACTCAGCCGCTTTGTGAAAAACTTACAATTTTAATGGTAAAAAACATTGCTGCATTAATAATTTAATATTTCTTTTGTAAGTGACCATAGTATAAGCGGGATAATGCCCTTCAAGGTGTCCATTATCATGAATTAATGGACTTCGCGGAGACAGTAATAGGTCTAATTCTTACATTTTTATCCTGGTTTCTGCCACTTTGATAGCTTAAAAGCACAGCAAGATGTTGGAAATTTAGAACAGGTCAATGAAAGTTGACAGAGTTTAATGGGTTTCTTCTCACTGGTAGCCAAGTCCCCGTCGTTTGAAGTGGCAAAAGAGAGGGATGGTGATACTCAGACAAACAAACTGTAAACAGAGAAGACGAGGAACATGTTGATCCAGCTGCAGCAATGATTTGCAAATACACACACACACAAATAAAATGCATCAAATAAAAATTAAATGTTTAGAGAGCAACGTTCAGCTTATGGTTTTGATTTTACAAGCTGAATGCTAATGCTAACCATGTTAATGCTAACAATCACTCAGCCTACTTCCTGCATAGTTCAAAACGGCTGTTAGCCAAAGTTAGTTAACATAGCTGAGTATTCAGATATTTTCTACTCAATTAACAGATGATAGAGACCAAATGTCAAAAATATGTAGAAGTAGTAAGCATATGCTCACTACTAGCATAGCTAATGTTTATTAGCTAGGCTCCAATTAATCAGTCAGTGATTCAATAGACAAATTAGTTTTTTACATTGGTATTCCAATGTTGAATTCTCAGTTTCTTTTGGTGCCCAAAACTAAACACTAATTACATTTAGCAACTCCTGTTTGACTCTGTACAGGGTGCCACATGAACATAACAACAGATTTAAATGTTTTCATCTCAAGCTGCACAAAGATGTTGGCTTCATTTGGCTGCCATGGTTACTTGCTTAAACATCAATGCTGGACACTGAATTGTTGGTTTTAAGTATTGTTTACTTATTGTTGGGAGTAACTGTCATTTAAGTTATATTTGGTCTTTCGGTGTTTAATATCTGATAGTAAAAATGGTTACTAACTGTATGGTTATGGTATGTAATGCTTGATAACTGTTTTGATGAGGGGAAAAAAGGAGGCTGAGAGAACTATACCTGGATGATGAACATTGTGACGACTCCTGATGCCGTACTGAGATAGTTATGGGCAAACCAGTACCTCAATTTCACCAGACAACCCTGGAAGGTCATATTTTTTTTGCTATCATTTACCCACTAACAACATCTGGATAATCACAAAGTCATGTGGAAAAGAAAGTACATCCATTTTCTATTTATTTCTAAGGTTATTTAATATGTTATATGTTGTTTACCTGTGGCTGTACCTATTTTATACCTGGTCAAGACCATTATTTTTAGCTTACGTATGCAAAATTTAAGAACTGGAGGAATATGTGCTTTCCTTTTCACGACTGTAGATCCAATTTCACACAAGAAAGGAAAGTAGACAAATAAGGAAAACAACATAGCACACAGGTAAAGATGGAGTTTGGCAGCATTTTATTGCTGCTTACTGAAAACCTGTCTAGGACTGTAACCCACTAGCTTTTCATCTACTGATTGGACAGGCTAGATAAACTGAGACATAGACAAGCAGCAAATTGACTGTCCATGTATAAGGTTTTGTTTAGAGTATGTCTACAGGTAAATTTGGCAACTTTAATTCAACAAGCACATAAACACCACAGCCATAGCTGTTCGGATTTGCTACTTATAGATCTCTTTAAAAACCAGTGGGTTGCATAATATTATAAGTCACCTCTTTCCAGTTGGGCTGGTCGGCAATGTTACAGGGATCTTTAATACAGCAGGAGATGGGGATATTCCCTTTCCAGTCGGCCTCACCATGAACTCCACAGCATTTAAACTGTAAGGAAAATAAGAGCAAACTCCAGAGGAATAAATACTAATTTGATCAGGCTGCAAATATGCAAGTTTATATGTGATGCAGCATACAGGCTATTATCCCTCTTTATTATAACTGAACAAAGGATAACTGTGTTCAGTGGTTTCAAAACATTTTCTACAGGGCCCCCTTTATATTGATGACAACAACAGATACCAATGTCAACTCTGCTCACTGTTTATTTCTAAAGTAATCAACAGGCTTTTCTTGTGTTCAGGATGAGAAGTCCCCAAGTAGTGTTATAACTTGCGTGGCTTTTAAACTGTCAGATTCTGATATTTTCAGACATAAAACACGCTGAGGTCTGTCTTTATCACCCCACCATTGACCATTACCATTAACTGACCATTACCAGTGCAAGACCGGGGCAAGATATGCCTCATCATATTTCCTTATCTTTTTTTATTTTTTATTTTATTCGGGGGAGGGAGGGGGGTTGTTGAAATGTCTGTTATTGAATTACGATTGTTTGTTCATTGGTACTTACACACATTTGTCATTGTTTTACTAGTACTCCAAAAATGACGACTTTAATTTAGCATAGTTGGGCCCCCACTGTCATAACTCTGGGACCCCTAAGTTTGGGAACCACTGTGTTAACTAAAGAGCTTTTAAAGGTGCAGAGTGTAACAAAATAAGAGATCAGTGAGAGGAAAAATTTAAATATCATTAAAATGATGTTTCTATTTTATATATAATCACTCATCACTTTTCTATAATAACTATTATTATTTATTTTACATTTTGGACAAAGATCTCTCTGTGTTACGTGAGAACCTCTGAGCTTTAAACTGCAGAACCAGCTTTGTTTGATAGGTGCTAGAGCGCCAATTGTGGCAAATAACACTTCAAAAGGCACACAGTACACATGTACACAATTTTAAAGTAGCTACCTGTATGAAAACATGTTTGTGTCTGGAAAAATTTTAGCCATTGATGGCCACCGTCCATTCACAACCGTGATTGATCATTGCTATACCCATCTTTACCACTAGATGTCAGTAATTCTTAAACACTGTACATTTGAAGGCATTTTTAAACAAATTCAAACAGATATGTATATGTATATATGTTATATGTATATATATATATATATATATAAGCTGAGTTATTTATATTTACCAGGTGCTGGACAGCATCAAAGTCATCTCTAATGTCCTTGTTCTCTGGACTACCTCTGTAGATCTCCAAGCTGCTCATCAGGTCCTTCTCAAAGTATGTGCCAATCTGGACAAGATGAAACCAAATATCACATGTGGAATAGAGTGGCTCTGGTTTCAGAGCAGCAGATGCTGGCAGAGATGGTAATAACAGCATGACCTCATCACAATTTGACAGAAGTTTTATTTGTTGGATTTCGCTTAAAAAATTGATCAGCCAAACCAAGAATGTGTCAAAAGAGTTGAAGTATTAGTCAAATCACAGATTCCCTGCGGCACGTTTCTGTCAAAAAATGAACTATATAATAAAACGACCCCTTCAAAAGATGCATGTCAATTTTTGCTAGCTGTTACCACCTGTGTGTTTAAAATACAGATATGAAAGATTTCGATTATGGAGCAAAGTGCATCTTTCAGTCATGCTGAGGAATCATCATGACTGGCAGATTTCACTGTAAAAGTGTAGGGAGGTCTGTGGGTAAATGGGAGCTAGTAACCAGTCGATCTGCATTCCTGCTGTCTTCCTCCTTGAGCAAGATCACATGAGGGAATGAATGAGGCTGGAAATATAAAAGGCTGAAATGCTTGATAACCCTTTTGTCACTGCTGGGGATCAGATAAGGAATTCAGTCATCTGAGAGGCTTTAGAGTAGAGGTCTCTGCTACTTAACTTAAAACATGCAAGTTGAGGTGGTTTGTGTATCTGATTAGGGCTGTTTCAAGTCACCTCTTAGTGAAGGTGTTCCAGACATCTTGCCAATAGGAGGCCCCAGGACAGATCAGAAGTTACTGGATAGATTATTCGTATGTTTGACGAGAAAGTGTCTGAGCAACCGCCATGATGATGGACTGCTTCAGTTCCTAAGAAAAGGAGCCATGCTTCCTTTTTTATTTCCTGTATCATACAACAGATCATTCTTTATGAAAGACAGTCGATTGTTTCATCCTGCAATTCCTTGCAATGCTAAATATTTCTGTTTAGGATTCAATAGATTTCCTGCCAGTAAAATCACAAGTTGCTCTAACAAGTATGAAGAAATTCATTCTGTGTTGTTTCCCCTTTTCACACAGTGATGCACAACACAGTTAAAAATGAGAGTCTAATACAAACTAAAGTGCAACATTATAATAAGATTCCACTAGCTGAAGTATCTAAAGCAGCTTTTGAGAAATTGTATTGAATACGCCATACGCTGTATCTCTAAGCTGACTTGGAAGCATGGTGGTGTGCATCCAGACGAGCTGGAGACAGTGAGGTTCTGGGGATCTCTTTTCAGTGTTGCACCTGGAAGCTGGTGTCAGATTAGAGGTAGAGGATGGATCCTGATCCTAAGAGATCAGGTGAAGAGCTCACACATCTGCAGGGAACTTGGAGTAGAACTGCTGTTCCTCCTTATTGAAAGGAGTCACCTAAGGTGGTTCAGGCATCTGATTAGAATGCTTCCTGGTCACCTCTACTTGGAGGTTTTTTCTAGGCATGTCCCACTGGGAGAAGATCCTAGGGCAGACCCAGGACCCACTGGAGGGATAGTGGGTCCTGGGAATGTCTTGAAACCCCACAAGATAAGAGTGTCACAGATGACACGGCCATCTGGGTCTCTCTCCTGAACATGTTGCCTTCAGGACCAGACTTTGGATTGGGTGTACGAAATACATACATAGATATGGACGGACGGACAGATTTTAGTTTGAACCCAGAGGATCACAGCCGTGAATGAGGTTGATTTAGTTACAGCTGTAAAGCCTTTCAACATTTAGGACCTCATTATCTTAAATGTGTAATGAAACTGCACCAGAAACACATAGAGGGACAGGATTGAGGATGTTTGAGTCCAAATTCTTTTATAAAATTAATATACATGTCAACAGACCAGTGTGAACTCTCCTACCTCTCTGCTTTGGACAAAGAACACACAGGCCATGGCCAACTCCACCAGCATCAGGATGAACAGCAGAATGTAAAACTAGAAAGAGTCCAAGCAGATGACAATCGTATTTAATTAAGTAACCAAGCAAACATCATAGATCAGTGTTTGAAAAGAATAAATGTCATACTTACAGTAATCAGCATGCAGCGATTCTCCTTCATGCCTCCCAGCACTCCCAAATAACACACACAGGTGACGATGGTACCGGTGGCGACCAGGGTATTGGCGGGGTAGATGGGCCAGAAGCTGGTGATGAGAGAAGAAAACCTGGAGTGCATCATCTGGAACTCCCCCAATGCCACCACGAAGGCACCACACAGCTCCAACACAGACAAGAGAGACAGAGGAGGTTACCGTTCTGGATATGTGAGCTTCGATTTCTGTAGCTAGGCCACTAGTTTTCATGAACTGGCTTATTTGAAGGTGGTTGTTATAAATTGGACTTGTGGATTTGTTGTAATTGAATCATCAGTCACATCTTGTTGTGGTATCCATTGTTACGGTCAGTGCTTGAGCCTGTCGTAGCATAATAATGGACACTACTACACTGCAACTATTGTGTCCCCATCTAGACTGACCTGACTCATCTGAAGCTGGTGTGGGACACTAGATGTGAACAAGGTTTCAAAAGAGTGAAAAGTTTAAGCAGTTCACCACTTTTGCTGCTCATTTGAACTGGAGGTTGACGCTAGTGGTACAGGTGCTGGGAGGACTCTAATGGTATTGAACACCCTACCTGCTTTTTTCCTGCAAAAGCTCTCAGGGCCATGGAGAAACTACTATGAAAAAACAAGCCTCGGCTCTGTTGTGGGCACTGCAGGTGTATATCAGTTCCTCTCTTGTGTACACGGACCTTAACCCTATGCTGCTTCTCCATCTACAGGTTGATACTTTGAGCCAATGTTGTCTAAAACTATGATTTGGACATTTATTACAAGAAAACTTAGGAAAACATTGAAGGTCTGTCACAGGTTTATGAGTAAGGTAGTTGGTTTTACTGTTGACGTCTATATCTGGTTTTAGACATCCACCGTACCAACCAGTGAATCTGGATGAGAGCAGTGTTTGAGAGAGCTGCATGTGTGTGTCCCTCAGCACCTACCCAGCAGAGGAAATGGAGAAATGTCACCATACTCTTCAGGCAGCTAGCACAAGACTGATTCATCTTTTCTGAAATTCTTCCTGTAGATGATCTGGAAGTCTTCATAAGTTTGCATCAGTTTCATTTGAAAAGAAAAACAGATTTCAGATTAATTTTGTAGATGTATTGTAGATTTTGTAATGTGAGAAGTAAAACAGGTGGAGCTGCTCCAGTGTTTACAGGACACGACTGTTTGATGTGTCAACACTGAGCCAGAAGCCACAATGACTGACACAGTGCCGTGTTAGTCATCATTATCAGCTCTTATCTCCAGATTAAACATTTGTTACAAGTTACATCTACATAATTGTTTGGAGAAACAGCTTACAGCTAGAGGCATATTTCCTCATTTATAGTAGCTTTTATTTCAAGTTAAGTACTAGATTTTTTAACAATTCTTCTACAATTAATGCCAAAACATGAGTGTGAGAATACATATTTCTGTCAGTTTTAAAACACTAGTGGATAAGCTCTTTTTCACTACTTTCACATTTCTGCAATGACTTCATTGTGTAGCTCCTGTGGAGAAGTCGGAGATCATGATCAAACTGAAGACTTACCTTGACCACGCTGTATCCAACAATATCCCCGAAACAGATGCAGTGAGCAGTTTTTTGATGGTGTTCCCAACCATAGGGGAAATAACAAGGAGAAATGAAGACCGAGGCCTCTGTATGTCTACCCAATATTTACAGCTAACATTGAGGAGGAGGGGCATCCACAGTTGGCAGAACATAGAAACAAGAAAATAGCACAACATGGCATCATATCTGCATCCAGATCATCCGAAGCAGGATAAAAGTAGAACATGTCAAAGTAGTGCTGCAAACAGCCGTTACATCTGGCTGTGAAACCAATTGGTGAAGGTAAAGAAATAAAATGAAGAGATGCTCAGGAAGGAGGAAGGACTAAGGCTAATTGTAAAAAAAAAAAAGACAAGAAATATTAGTTTTCTGGCATTTAATTTCTTTGAATGCATTTTATTGAACTTTAGATTTTTTTTAAATATGCTGTTAATTCAGTCACTTAATAGATTAAAAAAAGAAAATGTTTAGGAGAAATATAATGTAGTAGTTTAAATAAAAAAAATTAAATCAAAAATAGAAACTAAAATTAAAATAAAATTCAGTTGTTTGTGTGATGCTGGGAATCAAAATATTCCCAAATAACAATGACAAGCTCCCAGTGGAAACCCAGACCAGTCTCCAGAGAACCGGAGTCTCTGAACTGCATCACAAAAAAAAAAAAGAAAAAGAAAAAACGTGGATTATCAGAAAAGATTACTGAACAAATAAACCCAGATTCAAAGTATTCCAGATAATCAGGGCGATGCGGAGGATGTGATCTGGACATAGAAAAGTCAGATGGAAATGCGGCGCCTTAGACAGCTGATTTTTGTCTAGTCAGGTTTTATGGTTTTTTTGTCCAAATAAGACGGTGACAGAAACTGAAGTTAAGAGCTTCCAGACCAGCAAGTAACGTGATGGTAGCTCTGATTCTTATACAGCTGACTGTGATGTGGCTGCCTTTGAAAGTGGCTCACCTAGGAGCAGACAGCAGCACCAAGATGGATTCAGAAGTTTGTTCACACATTTTTTCCAAATATGAAGTCGTCTGTGAAGGATTTCAAGGAAACATTTTTTTTTTTTTAACCCTGTCCTGTCCAGTGGTCCGGTGGTCTGTGTGCCATATTTTGCTTGACAGATTTGCTCTACCAAGGGAGACATGTTATATACATGGCTGCCCTTG
>JBAFTA010000013.1:29323776-29341487 GCA_036919975.1 Melanotaenia parkinsoni | reverse complement strand
AAAAATAAAAAAATTACTACTACTACAATATTGAATTTCCCTTTGGGATTAATAAAGTATTTTTCATTTCATTTCATAATTCCTGAATTTTTCATTCTTCTCTCTCATATGTATTTGATTTAATCACATTACAATTTAAGTTGAGATTTACAGGAAATATTAAACGGTTTTAAAGCTGCTTATTTTTTTTATTACAAACAACAAAAGTTACCCTTTATTTGATATAGATCTACTTTTATATAATGTTTGCAATACACTACTTTTAATCATTTAACATGTAATAATACAAATATTCTTGACTGTGTGAAATAAAAATGCATTCCTTCCTATAAAGGCACCTCATAATTAATACTTCATAACTACCTAATTCTATAAATTACTGGGCTGTGACCATAGATTATATAAATTTAATCACAATCTGTCTGCTGACAGGATAAAGGCAGCTGTGGTATTTACCATTAAACTGTCTCATGTTGTCAACTCTGGGGATGGTGACCTCTTCCTCCTCCTCCTCCTCTGGAGTCCTCTCTATGGTCAGCTGGTACAACTTCATGGAGATGATGTCATGGTTATCTAGACGGACGAGCCAACAATTATCATTTAAACAAAATAATTCCTCCAAAAGTCTTGATGAACTTCCGCACGGTGACGTGGAACAGAAACTTTCTGGCTGTAGCAGCGACAGTTAAGTTTCCCAAAACCTATGAAACCTGTTTCATGGGATTTTCAGAGCTCATACCGGACAGGTCTCCGGTAGCGGAGGAGGCACCGAAGAAGTAGCCCATCGGTATCCGGACTCCTGTGACGTCAGCACAGTCTCTCCATTCCTGTTTTCCATCTACGTCCACCATGAGCTGGAGGGTGGAGGAACAGAACAATTCACTGGCAAACATCCAATACAGTCATCTCAAATTATTTTACAGGGTTTATTTCAGAAATTATCACCATCATCCAGGTTTTTAAACCCAGACTCACAAACGTCAGACCAAATGCTGCACGTGTCCTACCGTCAGTCTGTTTCTGGAGTATCTGACCAGAAGAAAGTTGTCGTAAATTGCATTGCGCGCCATCGCTGAGCATCCACCGAGCTCAGTGGTCCGCCCATCACGCTCGTGGTCGTATGGCAAGGTCCCGTTTCCAAGCATCATGGATATGTATGGGAAAGTCCTCTGTGAGAGAGACAGGGAAGTCAGATTTATCATCGTCTTCCAGTGGGGCAAACACAGGTACCAACACAAAGACCCTTTTCTGTACAGCAGGAGACCAAAAGAACAGGTTTTTGTAAAACTCTGAAGATGGAAGCAGTCACGCTCCAGCGAGGAGGATTTCTCCTGCTCTTTTGTGACGCAGGGATTGTCATGCACATCGAGGGAACATGCACAGCTAAACAAGCTGACTATACGTCGCTGGAGTCATTTCTGAGTCGTACGGGAGCTTAAATGGATCCAATACTCTTTGAAGGCTTCATCAACATACACGTTATCTCAAATCTGAACTTTAAGAGTATTTAGAGCGACTCCACTGAATAAACCAGTTTCCATTGGGACATTTAAAAAGTGCTTTGCATCACATTTCAGTCATGTTAAGGAAAACTAGTCTGATGAGGTTTAGAAATGTGACGTGACTTCATAGCTGAGTTTAGCCGACATATGAAGGTTAAATTATTTTGTCTCTATTACATGTGTCATATTAATGACATAATATGTATAATATATGCATATTTATTACAAATATTTAATAAAATGTTAAAAATAGAAACACCTACTACAACATTAAAATGTCCTTCTGGGTTAAATAGAGTATGATGCCTGTTAAGCAGAGACCCCTCCAACCCAAGAAAAACACTGCATGCAAAACTTTTTTAACTCTCATCGGTTAAACTGGTCATGACCCAGATTTTCTGGTTTTGGAAAATCAAGCTTAAACCATCTTTAAAAGCCAAAAGGCATTAATGTCGAAACCATGAAGCCAGAACCAAAACTAGAGGGGACTCGGTGGAAAAGGGGTTGATGAAGCCAGACTGCACTGATGGATGACCTCAGACGGATGTAATGATGTGACAGAATGACACTGTGAACGTCTGGATGAGTGGATGATCAGCTCTCATGCAACAAACACCAGCTTGTGTTGCTACCTGTTCTCCAACTTGAGTCTTCTGTATTCAAGAGGTTTGCAGAAAAAAATAAAAATAAAAACTCATGAGAGCAATTATTTCAGTGCCACTTTGAGAGAAGCTGGGTTCATACGGTGAGGTTACTGCAACAAATAAATCCCTCAGCTTTCCAGGAATATCACTTTAAAAACAGAGGGACTGATCATCTGAACAAGGAAGCAACCTAAAGATGAGGATTGAAAACACTGGATTTTTAAAAGAAGCTACAAGTTGTCACTCACATCATGGGTCTTCTCAGCATTTGGGTATGTGTCAACAAATATCCCAAGTCCAGTGAACTGGTTCATGTTTCCGAACACAGGACCTGCAAACAACAAAGCAGTTATTATCTTAAGGTAAATATTTAAAATAAACTTAATTAAGCGTAATGGTCACTAGAAGTGTAATTTCAGCCTAAAAACTGTATGAAGCAAATCAGTCTTCTCTTTTTAATCAAAACAGAAGACACTTCCTTATGGTTTTACAACACTTCATTAGAAATGTTGATCAGATATAAACTTATTGGTAAAAATATTGAACTCAGACTGCAGGGCGAGTACTCAGGCAAACAGAGACGTTAGTTATGATTATTTAAATCACATTAACTGTGGGGCCATAAAGACCCATTTCCATCTCCTCAGTCGTCAAACAAAGCTACCACACTCAATAAACACGTCTTTTTAAAGAACAAGAAAAGCTCATCTACACACACACACACAAACCAGTTCTCCAAGGAGAGTCTAAGGTAAATAATAAGGACATTAGTGTTTGCACATGGCACCCTTCTAGAAGATCTGGAAACATATCAGGACTAAATTGTATGTGTGAAGCTGTCTAGAAAAACACATTTACTGATGGAAACATCTCACGTGGAGGTCCTGACAGTAACAGCTGTGAGACTGATTCATTTTTACAGCCAGAAGATCCCTATTCTATTCTATTCTATTTTACAGTCATTTAGCAGACGCTTTTATCCAAAGCGACTTACATTTGAGAGTAAGAACAACACAAGCAAGAATTCAAACAAGATGGGACTTAAAATTAAGTGGACGTCAGACTGCTGTGAGTCCAGTTGGACCAGGTGATTTCATGTGGTGCTGGAGGCAGTGCTTTTGTTTTTTTTGTTTGTTTTTTTTAGTTGTTTGTAGTTTTTTGTAACTCATTTTGTTTAAATACAAGATCAAGATTACATCAAACAATATTATCTTGGACATAAGTGCACACAGCTTATTCAGTACTTGGTTGAACCAAAGAGCTGGACAAATCTTTCATTCAGTTGAGTAGAAGAGTGAAGCTAAGTGTGGAAATGCTCCTTAAACAGCTGAGTCTTTTGCTTGCTTTTAAAAGTGGATAAGGACTCTGCAGATCGGACGGAGTTTAGTAGATCGTTCCACCACTGGGGGACCACAGAGGAGAAGAGTCTAGATACTGAATTAGCGTCACGTCGTGGTGGGAGCACTAGGTGTTTTTCGGTGGCGGAGCGTAACTGTCGAGAGGGAGTGTAGCTCTGGATTAAGGAGTGAAGGTAGACCAGAGCCGTTTGGGTTATTGTTTTGTAAGCCCTGAGGCACCCCTGTTGTCAGCCCATGTGATCTGGACACTCCCCCTTGCCAAATACTTTAAAGGATCTTCCTGTGAGGTAGGACATAAACCATGAGAGGACAGATCCTGAGATGCCAAGCTCAGAGAGTGTGGAGAACAGTATATGATGGTTGACCTGGTCAAAGGCAACAGACAGGTCCAGCAGTATTAACTAACTATTAGCCTGGGCTCTCTGAAGTCCAGTTATAAATAATAAACTAATCTGATTATTCCATGCAGTTGTATTTATCAGAAATTATGATCCAACATAACCTGCAGGACACAGTCTAATAGCATGTTCTCATGTTGATGTAGCGTACAGGCTTGTACCCCAGAAGGTAGTGGTAGTTACTGGACCCAAATGCAGTTTTATGCACATTGTTTATCATTGTTTAAAACCATTTTTAAACCTGCTAAATATCATCAGAAAATTCTGTTGGGCAGAACAAATAACTAACAGATGAACTTGTTTCTTTGCAGCTGTCACACATGGAGACAGAAAACAAAAAAGTGTGGTTTTAGGAGGAGTTGGGGCTAGGACAGCACACATACAGCTACACGGATATCTCCAGGCAGAGGGTGTAGTAGAGACATGTGATTACATCTTCTGACTGTTAAAAAATGACAAGACTATGACTCAAAAAACTGCTTGTAACTGAAAGTGTGATAAACTCTTTAAAATCCTATCTTAAGAATTATTATTTAGTATAAACTTACCATTTTGCATGCGATCTTTGGTCAGCCAGATAGCAAGTCCATCTCCGTGTAAGTTCTTCTTTCCTTGGCCATGGATTTTGAAGTGCACCTTGAGCTCCCAATCTTTCAAAAACAAAGGCTAAAGAGCAAAAGAAAGGAGAGCTAGCAGAGTGGTATGCACCATCCGAAACAGATAAGAAATATATCCTTTTGAAACACGCATGTGTAAAGATCTGTTTCATATGCATAAAAGGCATCAGTATCATCTCATTTTCAAAACTGCATTGTTTCTGAATGAGGCAGGATGTGTGAGATTAAGGTGTGGTTTGGTGGGTTATGTTGTAGTGTGTAGCACAGCTGCATTCTGCAGATTGTTGTAGATGACTTACGATTCGGCTCCACACAGCCCCCTGTCTGCTCTGCAGGTCTGGTGTAAGTCTCACTTGATCAGGTGTCACCATGGCAGTTCCCATCAGATCCCACTGTGAGGAACTAGAGAAACCCAGACCTTCAAAACAGCCAAAAAAAATACCCATTAATATAAGTATATTCTGAATGGGGAACGAAATGGTCATATTTGCTTTATTTCACTTTCACATTTAAATTTCAGTTTAAAGTTAGCTGAATGACTTGTCACAAAATAACCTCTAATCAATAAATTAATACAGACTGGTGCTTAAAAATATGTAAAGGTGTACATGAAAATACAAGTAAAGCTGTACAAACAATACTGATAAGTCATCTATTCTAGTCTTTAGCTGTATTGTAAACCAGCTACAGCTGTTTGGTTGGGGTTAACAAAAGCCTTCGTGCCTCGTTATTTAATATATTTAGTTCAGAAAGATAACCACGAGGGGCACAAAGTTCCTATTAGTTAATAATTATCCGAAGTGGCTCATATAGATCAAAGTATTACGGCCGCTTGAATGAAAGGCGCTTTTTCCGATTAAAAAAAAAACAAGAGAAGAAGAAGCTATGATGCTAAGTTTTAAGTCGTTCTCTTTATCCTGAGTTAGCTAACGTGAAAGCTGACGCTGCTGGACAGTAAACTTACCACGGTATGGTTTTGCCAGAGAATATTCCCGTTTCAAAAATTCCTGGTCCTCCTGGTCCTGGTCGTCTGCCAACACCTGGCTCGTTAACATACAAAAAGCTACAAGCAAACATGTTAATTCACGGGTGTTTCTTAGGCAGAACATCGGACATAAACAACAGAAACTTCTCAGTCGAAACAGATTTAATATCCTGACAGCAGCAGCCATTTTTACACTCCCACTCCGAATTGGTCACGTGATTGCAGGCAAGCAGCAAAGGGGGAGGAGATGGGTTCAGCTCAGGCCTGATTCAAGCCACGCCCATTCAGGGGTTTGTATCTACACGCGCCAGACTATACATGCCATGTCAGTCAGTGTGTAGGACTATCTGGTATGCTAAAAATCTGCAGAAGCAGTTGAAGAGATGTACCTAATAAAGTGGCCAGTTTGGTTGCAGGAAATATTTTTCACACATTCCAGCAACAAGACTTCTTGTGTAATAATCAGAAGGAGAATCCACTTCATTGTCATCGCACAGTGTATAACAAAATTGTGGTAGCAACTCTCATGTTAAGATAAATTTAAAAAAAATAAACAGAAAACAATATGCAACACAAATAATAATAAAATAAGATAAAATAAAAATAAAATAATCTTTAAGTCATGGTCATGAGTCAAGACAGACTTAAAGACTGCACAGCATTTGCCCCTCAGGTCTACGACATGTACAGTGGTGTGGTTATTAACATAGTTGCTGGGGTCTTCCTGTGTGGAGTTACCATGTTTTTACCATGTCAGCAAAGACTCTCCAGTTTCCCCCCACTGTCGAAAAACATGCATTTTAGCTTAAATACACATTCTAAATTTATTATAGAGGTTTTTTTTTTTTTTTTTTTTTAATTGCTTGGCCCTGTACTGAAATGACAACCTGTGCAGCATGTGCCTCACCTCTTGCCTGATAGCAGCTATGATCAACATGCCCAAAAACCTCAAATAAGATAAATCATGTCGAACATATGGCTGGATGGACATTAAGTCTTCCCCCAGAAGAAAAAAAAAAAGACAAAAGATTTCCAAGTTTTACTTGCCAACTTACAGCAAGTAATATTACACACTCACAAACTGGAATTAAACTATTTTTCTATGACCTTATATTGAATCTTTAACATGGAACAGTGAATGAATACATATGATTTAGTTACGATGAATTTAGGTGAATGTTCACTTTATTAATGAATCAATGTGTTTGTGGGAGCGCTCCCTCATGTCTGAGTTATTTGATGGACAACAGCTCCATCTTGAGGCAACAGGGCTTCATGTCTCCATATTTCACTGTACATAAAGAGATCATTTGTAAATGCAACGATAAACACTTTGTCCAAACTAAAGCCTGTCCACCATAATGTTTGGATCTGGTGTGATTTCTGGTTGTTTTGCTCTTTGAAGACCATCAGCGGAAAAGCAAATTCATATCTTCCACTGTGGAAAGTGTTCAGTATTATTTGCTCTTTATTCAATACAGAAATACACCAATCATCCATATGAATTAAACCACTAACAGGCAAAACTGCACATTTTGTTATAGTGCAAAGTTTTCTGAGTAACACCTTGAGACTTGAGATGTTCTTTACCTGCATCCTGACTGGACAGTTTACAAAAGAAATGGCTCAAAATCAGTCAAGTGGTCATAATGCTGCTTGTCGTTTTAGTTTAAAAAATGGGAAACAAATGCAGTTACATACAAACATAACTAGAAATACAATATAAAAGGGAAATGCAAACAATCTGTACAAATTTTATGAGCCTGAATTTCAATATTCAGCACAAAGACCTTTCAACGAAGCCTGAACTGTGTGAGAAATGCTTTCTTGTAATTTCTTTAAGTAGTCCTTAATAGTTCTCTGACTACTGGAAGGACTTTCCAAAGCTCTTATTTGGGTGTTTTCTGCCTTTTGTTTAGTTGTCAGGTTGATACCACAATGTGGAGGTTTGGGTTCTGGGTTCCTCACTCCATCAAACCTGTTGACGCTGATTTCCAGTCCAGTTTTTGTGTCATGTGACATACCTCAGCCTTTTCTCCCTTCCTTAAGAACAGCCACCCTTCCACAGAGATCATTTCTGATGAGGCACCATTAAAATGTTTTAACTGGGTAAATGGTCATTCTTTTTATCTTTAGCATCTTAATTCTTTTAAAAACAACAGGACATTTTCACAGAAACACCGAGCAGGTAGATTTGCTGAACTGTTATGACCCGAATGTCTCTTCTGTAATAATTCATCTCATTGCCGTGTCTCATCTAATGGTGGTGTCTGGATCACCAGTAAAACCTATTTGACTCAGCTCTCTGTAGGGTCTGCCTATGGGCTCCTGCTGCCCTGAGGCGCCTCGTAAAAGAATGCTTCTCGGTTCGATTAATGGACAGGACCTGGTATTGACATGTGATAGTGAGCATCAGTCAGGATCCTGCAAAGAATTACAGTAATGCAGTCAACTTTAGGGCAACGCTATTGCTCCTCGGAGACACACAAAAAGACAAAAGCAGGAATAGGAGAACAACCATGAGCTGTTTATGATCTAGTGGTGACTTGGGGCCCTTAGCATTTCCTGTATATGTCCCCTGGGGGGATATTATTCACTTGCATTGAGAAAGCTGCAGAATTCCAGCTGAACCTTGAAACCTGAAGCATCAGCGTCTCGCACCTCTCCTGACACCCACACATCACCATTTGTGTATCCTGTAATCCACAGCGGAGACTGACACATGCAGGACCAGGCTGTCTGAGGGGCCGTAAATTCTGCCCAAGCTTATTGGGGCGGAGAGGATCGCAGGGCACGCTGTGAGCAGTCGCCTCCTGCTGTGGCAGACTTGCACTGTAATCCGTGTTTGCAAGGTCAAGAGATATTTTGATATCGACTGCTCACAGTCAGATTCAGTGCTCATCTTTATTAAAGCCGTCCACACCTGTTCTAGTGTAAACAATCGGGAGTGAATGTTTCCCAGGGGAAAGGAAGGCATGTGCTGCCAGTAGTGCAGCTGATGTGTGCTGTGCAGGAGAGAAATGATTTAGTACAAAACACCGGTTGGTGTCTCAAAGAGCCAAGTAACTTTTGCAAGGTTACAACATGCACATTTGTATCAATGTGAATATTCAGTACAAAAGAAGAGTTATTTGATGATACGCCAGCTGAGTCATGTAGATCTGGATTCATTGTTGAATAATTAAATCAGATCCTCTTCTCAGTTCTATGGCAGTATGATCAGATCTCTGTACAGCCATCATAAACTACTATGTTGTAGCGTGTTATGCTTCCAATTAGCTGCACAATGTGTCTCCAGTCTCCAGCATCAGCTCCTGTAAGTTACAACATCCTATTAAGTGCTCCATCAATTTTGATCATGCTGGAGAGAAGCCTCTCCCTTTTTTAAAGGCCCAGGGAAGGCTTTTCTCAACAGGAAAGGACTGGCAGTTGCTGGTTGACTTAGGAAGACAGCTGAAGTTCCCAAGCACGATAACATCGACCACGCTCAGGCCTGAAAGGGTCCTGATATCTTAGGCAACCAAGGAAGCGGTGCTGCTGGAATTGACTGCCCCAGGGGAAGACAGAATGGAAGAGGTGCAAAAGGGAAAGAGCAGAGTGTTGAAGGCAAGAGTGGAAGGCCTGTCGAAGTAGGCTGCAGGGGGATTACACCAGGTCCTGGGACTCTGAGTAATCTGTGGGCTGTAGAGTCGACAAACCACCAAGAACATCGTGGAAGCCTCCCAAAAGGCTTCCTGGTGTCTCTGGATTAAGAAGGGGGATGAGTGGTTCACTTAACTACCTAGAAACTGTTGCTGACTGATTGCTCCCATCCGGGTTGCCTGGAAGAGGGATTCTGAAGATAAAACCTGAAACCCCCCATAATGCAGATCCTTCACTGCCAATGTGTCCAAGGTTGCACCATGAGGTGTGTAATATGACAGGGATGGATTTTTGATGGACAAAAAAAGTAAATGAATAAAAAACCTTATCAAAGTTAAAGTTAATCATATCTTTGAAATATTTCTGAGATGGTAAAAACATGACTGTGTATGATTTTGTGTTATGATGTTCAAACCTCAGCTTGCTGTTGAACTGTCATTGAGGTTACTAGCAGCAGGATTTATTCTGCAGTTTGGGTTCTAAATAAAAAGATCTCAGTTTTGTGAAGTTTAATTGAAGGATATTTCTGACATCCAGTGTTAAACATCATTCAAGCAGCTTTTCCCAGAGTCAGCAGCTTTAACAAGCAAGTTTAACTGTGTGTCATCAGCATATAAATGAACTATATCATCATGTCTTTAAATTATGGTCCCAGGGGAAGCATGTGCAGAGAATATATAAAAAAACTAGATAAAAGAAAAGAAAAGTGGCCCCAAAAACTATTTCTGAGGCAGTTTCGGGGCCAATGCTTACTTAACTTGAGAAAATGAAAGCATTTAAACTATTTTAAAATTGTTCCTTTAAAATCCCCCACCCAGTGCCTCAATCTGTTTAAAAGGATGTCATGATCAATTGTGTCTAAAGCAACACCAAAGTCCAGAAATACCAAGACCGAATGCAGCTCTCCAGCAGAGCTATTTCAGAGCTGTGGTGCTTCTAGAAGCACAAATAAAAACTTTTAAAGATGAGAGTATCCTCTAGTGCTACTTGTAAATCTTCAGTGGTGCAAACTGTTAAAAACCAGCAGTGATAACAAACACTGAGATTCCTCTTGGTTTATATTCTTGGATTCTTAAATTTCATACAAAATGTATTTGGTGATCGTTAAATTTTATGGCATTAGGTGTATAATTATGAGTCTTGTGGCTCATCAGTCTATCTGCCTTGGTTTGCTCTGCTCTTGTTGGATGTTTACCAGTTTTACCTGAGTTTTAGCAGCTGGTTTGTCAAAACAAAAGAAAAAGAAATCTTAGAAACGGAAGCTGTTAGCATTAATTATACAGCAGTTTCTTTAATGATTACAGCACCATGTGAGATAATGTTGCACATATAGCACACAGCTAACGTGGCGTGCCCAGCACCTCGACGGGCCCCGGTGCGAAAAAGAGAATGATTAAATAATGAGGAGACCTTCATGCTGCCTCTGGAAGGCGTGCTGCTGTTAATATACGACCACTTACAGCAGACAGTAAGTGTCTGCCCAAAGTCTGCAGACATTAAGAACAGGCAAACACCTCTGGACATAAATATTCACACTTTTCAAGTCAACTGGACTGAGAGAATATTATCACATCAGTCAGCGGGGCTGAAATACACCCGCTGCTCTTTTCAGACACTCTTTAATGGGTTTTCCTTCCCGCCGGCTCTTTGTGCTGACAAAAAGAAAAACACATCTTCTTAATTGAAACACTTTCAGTAACTATTGTCTCCTCCGGTTGTGTTACCGTGACACATTCATTGACCATATTTTACAGCCATGCTAATTGGATGTAGATGATTATTTTATAAATGATAAAACAATAAATACTTTTCAATTCGAATTTAATACAATTCCAGTTGGTGGCTTAAACTGTTTGATTTATTTTATGGTGTTTGCAGGAAAGTCTGTCTGAAGAAAATGGATAAACAGCAAACTCTTTTCCAGGTTTTGGCTCATCTGTGATGAATGGTGTGAAATAAACGAGGCTAGAAGTTGTCTGAGCCATGGGGGAATTTGGAAATGGAGGGGTTGCATCTCGTTTAAAAGATTGACATCCTTGCAAAGTCAAACCACTACTTCAGAAAATTAGTAACACTATGCCAGCTTTTGTTAATCATCCTGAAATGTGCTCTGGTGTTCACAAATCAGAGCTACTCAGATAAAGAGAGCAAGAAGGAGATGTCCATCACTTAAACATATGGAAGCAACTTAAAATATCATCATTGTTGTTCATTAACATAATTTTATTTCAGTTTCCTGATGTCCATTTTTAGATGTGTGTTTTGTATTGGGCAAAGGTGTGGATCAGCTCTCATGTCATTTTGTTTTAAAGCAGCCAGCCCTCATGTAATCTTTTAAAATGAACTTCTCCAGCTTTTCTTTGTACATTTATCTACTTTTTAACTCATTTTCAGCCCAGACGAAGTCTCTGATTCATTTCAGAGGAGTAGAGTTTCTGTTAATTATGATCTTACACAGAGCTGAAAGACTTGGAGATGCTTGAAATCTGAAATCCTGGTGGAAACGTGCAGAGACTGTTAGAGACATCCAGTAAACATGTGACACTGATGTTTAATTCACCTGCTTTTTTTCCTCACTGCAGCACATGTGACGCTGACATTTATCCCCCAGCAAACAAGGGCAGGTAGGAACAAAATCCCAGTAACACTTTGGTTCTGTAATGTTTTTTGTCATGTCGACCATAAAAGCGCTAACACTGGGTTTAAAATAATTAATAAAAGAAATTTGGAAATAAACCTTGTTTTACATTCAGTGCCAGAAAAGGCTTGTTGGTCCCACTTTTTTACCTCACCGTGACGATGGAAACACCATCTACATGAACGCTACCAGCTCACAGACGCTGGAGGCTGTTTTTCATGGAAAACTGAGATTGATGATAGACTGTAAACTCCTCCATCACCACTGCACATTGTTTTCTCTGCTCAATTGGTCATCTATCCACAGACTTTTGCACTGGCAGTGCTTCATTTACAAATCCATCCTTGGGCTGCCGCCATCATATTTATCATCCTACCTGCTGCTTCACGGCCTACCGTCCCAGGATTTTATTACTGTCAGCGTTCAAACTTGTCTTAGCAAAAGAGCATTCTTGCTCTGCTCCTTTAACTTGGAACAGGAATCAGCAGGATCTGAAGCTGCACACCTTCATCCTATTAGGAGAATATAAAACTATCCTGAGGGGACTGGAGAAAGCACCTTTTAATTGTTCTTGTTTTTATTGTTTTTCACTATCTGCTTTATTTTTAAATGAACTCTTGTTTTTATACTGTATTGTTAGAAGTTCCTGTTGCCGTAACTAAATGTGTTTTTTTTTTGTCCAAAACATGTCTGTCTAGCTAATGAAACTACATGTCTCAATGGAGCGACCTGAATAAAGAAAGGTTAAATAAATAAGTGAGATAAATAATGTCAACATGTTCTCATTTACGGTACGTTACGAAAAGTTATGCAGAACTTTACATATGACTAATAACTAACGTTACACATTTATAGATAAATGTAAAAAAAAAAAAGCCTTTTTTTGTCTCTTTCATTTGATTATTTTTGTCAGAAGAAAGCTGCCTTTTGAATAAAAACATGCTAAAAGTTCAAATTTATCATTGGGTATAATTTGGGCTGAACTGTAGGGTTCAAACCAAATATTCAGTGGTGCTCAAACTTTTGTAAAATTTATTTATTTATTTATTTATTTATTTATTTATTTATTTATTTATTTATTTATTTATTTATTTATTTATTTATTTATCAGTTGAGCCTGGAAGTATCAGCAGTTTTTTCTGTCTTTCCTTCTGGAAATTTGGGCTGTGACTGCTGTCTGTTTGGTTTTTCATCCATATGGGCATGAGGTAACAACAAAGCTCCTCAAAGAGCATCATTTTCTTCACAGTTCATTAGTGGAGAAGCTGTTTTACAGTTACAGCTCTCCTAAACATCCAGCCTTCAATCCATCTTCCGCCTCTCAATAAGCTAATAGTTCTAATGTGTCAAAATTGATTTCTAGGGGCCTTCAGCATCCTCTTCCTCCTCCCACAGCTCTGTCTCATCCTCTTCTTTCACT
Organism: Melanotaenia parkinsoni; assembly: GCA_036919975.1. Taxonomy (NCBI): domain Eukaryota; kingdom Metazoa; phylum Chordata; class Actinopteri; order Atheriniformes; family Melanotaeniidae; genus Melanotaenia; species Melanotaenia parkinsoni. The sequence goes on along the minus strand of JBAFTA010000013.1, from coordinate 29,328,283 downwards.
CATCCTCCTGTGTAAGTGATTAATGACTGTACTGGTGCTTCATCTGCCCCCCAATGTAAACCTTTGTTTAATGTAAGGTTTGTTCTCTCAGCTAAGTGGAGAAAAAAATTGCCCAGACAGGCTGACTTAGCTGAATAAAAGGTTTATCTAAGGTTTTTGTTTTAGGAATTTAACAGCCTGACACTTCTACATGTCAGCGACATCGTTGGCAGATATCCGTCTCATAGCGAGCAGTAAAATGCTTTCAAGAAATTCTAAATACAATTAGATTTTGACATATGATATTCTATGATGTTCTTTCCAGGAATAAACAAGATCATATATCTACAGCTAAACTGCTTGTAGTCCTGTTCTCAATTTCACATTATGCAGAATGTAATTGTGCTTTCACAAAATAAAGTTTACTACTACAAAGCTCATTTAAGATTTGTACAAATCAACTGTTGGTAGCAGATTACATTTAAATGTGAGCTTATAACTATTGATAATGCACTTTAAGGTACAAATGTGTTGGTAAAATTTAATGTCCTTATTACTCAGTACTAGAATATAATGTGCTGATAGGGATTATAATTATATAATTGCATATTTTCATCTTCAAATACCAATGTCTATTTTTAAAAAGCATCTTATAGTCCTCTAAAAGAGCATCTTCATAAATCATCAGCAATGCATATCCATAATGTTTGATGGATCTGTGTATCTCATAAATACTAAAACTAAATTTGAAATGTGTAAATTGTTTTTACTTTTGATTGTTTGACACTAACTTTCTAAATGTAAAACCTAAAATTGTTGATAATTTAAAAATGGGCATTTTTCTAGTCTGAATTCCACATAATGTGACAGTTTTGTCTCAGAGGCAGGACTCAAAAACAGAGAAGGAAGACCAGGCAGCGGATTGTAAAAGAATTTATTAACAAGTGGTAGATGCTGAGTGTGTAGATGGAGCAATCTGGATGAAGAATTGAAAAAGACTGCTGAGGGAGGAAGGAAGGGAAAAAACAAAACAGATTTATCTCACCAGGGATTTTGGCCGTAAAACACAGCATGAAACACAGATAAAATGGGATTGACTAAGAACAGTTCCAGGCTTATTAAAAGGAGGCTAACAATGCAGTTACAGGTGAGTCAGAGTCAGGCAGTCTGTGGGAAGGTAATACAGGAGCATGGTTTTACAAAATAAAGATATTTGCAAAATTCTGACAAAGACTAAATGTGATATACACGTGTTTCCATTGAAGAGTGTTTAGTGCATCAGAACTCTGCTTTGGTAATGATTATATTTTTCTTTTAATATTTCCATCTCCTCCTACATCCAAACATACTGCATACTTAAAATGAACTTAGACCTGAGGCTGAGGCAGGCAAGGCAAGGGGAGTCACCATAAATGTTCATAAAAAAGTAATTCCCCTGTTTTCGTTAAAGGTTGTGACTTTTCATTAAATACCCCGATCATAAGACAATAAAGAAAAAAGGAGGAAGGGTGTTCTTCCAGAGGGGATCCGAGCAGCTTGGAAATGTCAGGAATGCTTAGCATGAACTTGTGAATCTTTTTCCTTCAAACCCCCACACTCATCCATGCAGCTCAAAGGTTATCTGCTGTTTCACACTGAAACACACATCTGACTGAACCCTGCTGGTGTGAATCACATCCTGCAGACAGAAGCTAAACAGAAAGCTAAGCCACAATGAGGGCTCACTGGATTTACCTTTGCTGTTGAAACCAGTGTGGCTACTATCCAACTGAAAGTGTTGTGCTTAATCGAATAAACACACACACATACCTTCCTGGATTGTGATCTCCATCCTTGGCATGGGCGTAGCTCCATGTTGGCTCTGCACTCATGTTGAAGGCACCTGACCGATGGATCACATTTTAACACATGCAAGGCAGTCCTGAAATCCTCCAGTGATGTTCTGAGGCTGCATGTAGGAATGCTAATGTATGCAGGATATTTTTTGTGGAGATTTTCAATCCAGGTCTCCAAATAAAATGTTTGGAAGATCAGCTGAGGAAATAACTAGAACACAGCAGCCAAAACAGAATTTACATAAACAATAATGTTCATCAAGATGCCTCACCCACTCATCTCCTTATCCACTGTGTATGTTTTGCACAAAATCCCTCTAGATAGATGTACCTTCCACATTCCCTCTGTTATTTTTATTCATTTGCTAAAGTTTATCTCCAGGAGAAAATCTCCTGTGGTGAAGTGATTGTGTGTACTTGTGGAATAACAAATATCTATAGTTATAAATACAGTATGCAAAGCTTCTAACAGGGCCAGTGCTAAGCAACACTGCTTTGTGGTGACCCTCGCCCACCCCCTCACCCACATCTACCTCCTTAGCATGTAAATGTCATGTTCAGGGTGCTATGTAAACAAAGTTAGTTCAGCTGAGAAAATAATACCCTGTTATTGTAGTAGTGACATTTACAGAGTGTCACTGAACGTGTCAGAAGCTTAGAAACAAAAAAATCTGTCAATCACTGCAGTGAAGGATAACACCTCATTAAAGATGTGTGATTGGCATTAAGTTAAATGAGGGCTGTTCTTGAATTTATTTTTGTGGGTCTACAGCTCACTCAGTGGTTCCTAACCCATTTTCCTTTGAGGACCTCCTTTATGCAACTACCAGTAAGCTGTGCACCCTCTCCCGTCCCGTGTGGAAACCAGTCTTGGTTTTATCCTTTCATTAGCTGCTTTCACCATAAATGATGCATCCTGGATGACTTCTTTCCTTTGATAAAAACCAAAGTTTAGGTAATTATGGCATTTCTTAGACATCTCAATAATGAAATAGTGCAAAGTGAGTGTTTTGGGGTCCCCAAAACCTGGATGTAAATGAAACACCCAAATGATTAAAAAAAAGAATAAAATTTAAGCAAATACACCTCAACTCATCTCGGTGTGGATATGGCCTTAATTTAAATCACATTGGCTCTGAACAGTCAATGTCTCGGGAACCCCCTGTCCTCTTTGGGGGACACCCTTGGGGGTCCAGGGACCCCTGGTTGGAAACTACTGCTCTAGACAAAGTGGTTTTGCAATTCCTTGAGAAAGAGAATCCATAGAGATCTTTTCATTTGCTCACTTTTTAAATTCCGTCCACCCTAACACTTGGTATCCTGTAAGTGCATGAAGCATGTGGTGTGAGCAGCAGCTCTGGCCTCTAATAACAACATTTACATACAACATTTATATAACACTGTTAAAACATCGGCCATGTTTAGAGATAGAGACTTTATCTGGTTCAGTCGGCTGATCCGCAAAAACTTGGTTGTTGAGCCACTACTGGTACAATTCTATGATACTTTTTCATTATTTCTCCCTTATTTCTGAACGCCAGCATTAGGTAGCAGCTTCTTAAATGTGAATGTTAGTTTCACAGTTTTCTAAAATGGCTTTTAAAATACAAGAAAAAAAAGAAGATGGGTTGGAGACACACTTCCACTAAGGCTGAATGAATCTCAACTGGCAGGCGCATCATGTTGAAAGGTTTCAGTAATATTCTTTAGTGTAAATAAACCATTGATAAAAGGCTGTACACAAGTAAATTTTTTAAATAACAACCACAAAGAGCTGTGCAAACATTCATTGAAACCAACATACGGAGGACCCCATTAATGAAGGGAGACGAGCTACACTTGACGTTCTTATGGTTCCCCTCCCCGCCTCGCTGTGTGTTTGATATCAGCTCAGGCTTGTCTCTTTTAGCACCTCTGCTCTGCTGTTAAACGACATTCCTCCCACCTCCAAAGCCCAAATATGTTCACTCACACTAACCTGTTACCATTAGGCCATTCATCAACGTTCAACTGTCCAAACATGAGAGGTGTTAGCAGAGACAGAGCGGCCAGAGAAGTCTGGAAGTGCGCCAGCAAGCTTTGCCTCTGTGGATATAAATACTCCATCAGGTATACTTGGTCAGAGAGTTTTAATAATGCAATTTAACATTCTTGCTAGGAAGATGAGCTAAGTTTACATGCTGGTAAAATCCAACCGACCACCCCAAAATGACGTCTTTATGGACTAGCAGCTGCTTTGTGACAGGATTCTTTGAGACAACACTGAGAGCTTAAAAAAGAGCTGAAAGTAGGAAACCCATGTTACCAGCAGGGCAATGTGCCCAAAAACTGCTTGGAAGTATCATGCCAACCAAACTCCCCGAATCCAGTCTGGATGCACCAGGAACAAGTCCAATCCACAGATGCCCCACAACACAACTCACTGGACTCAAAAGCTTTTTTTAAAATTCATGTGATATAAATAAAAGAAGTGAACGAAAGCAGTAGAAATCAATAGAACTTCCAATGATATGAAAAAGTGTTTATACACCAACTCAGGTTGTTTGGCAGTTTCAAAGATAATGATGCATTAAAGAGAAAAGAAACAACTTTACAGCAGAAATGTTCACATTTTGTCAAGTCCAAGTCAAGTCTCAAGTTTGTTATCTCAAGTCCCAAGTCTTCAGACGCAAGTCCAAGTCAAGTCTCAAGTT
>JBAFTA010000013.1:29311231-29323676 GCA_036919975.1 Melanotaenia parkinsoni | reverse complement strand
AGTCAAGTCTCAAGTTTGTTATCTCAAGTCCCAAGTCTTCAGACGCAAGTCCAAGTCAAGTCTCAAGTTTGTTATCTTAAGTCCCAAGTCTTCAGACCCAAGTCCAAGTCAAGTCTCAAGTTTGTTACCTCAAGTCCCAAGTCTTCAGACCCAAGTCCAAGTCAAGTCTCAAGTTTGTTACCTCAAGTCCCAAGTCTTCAGACCCAAGTCCAAGTCAAGTCTCAAGTTTGTTATCTCAAGTCCCAAGTCTTCAGACCCAAGTCCAAGTAAAGTAGTAACTTACTTTAAGTTGTAATGATTAATCTACTATCTGGTCTGCTAAGAACACTGTACTGTTATATGAAATATCCAAGGAACTTAAAATAATACTTCTCCTAAATACAGGACACTCATCTTTAAATGTTCTCTCCCTTAAATTTGGACAATTTCTTTGCTTTACTAAATTCAGAAAACCCGCAGGTGAACATAGAAAGTTATTTAGATTAGTAAATATGTTCCTGACACATAAAATAAGAGTTTTTAAAATGTAAAAAATCAATCTGGACCCTCAGAGTTATAAGAAAACTAATACACTAACTAAATTGCAGTATATAGCATTTTCCCCCTGAATTAGAGAGAACGAACAAAAAGACATTAGTGCATCAGAAAAATGCTAATAATTCTATAAAAATGGTAAAAATCTTAACTTTACGTGAGATAATTACAAAATATGTCTCTGTTAAACTTTTCAGAATTTATTAAAAAAAAAACAATATTTTAATTGATTTAGATTCAATCGTTACAGGTCCAATAAATATAGCTAACATTCCTTAAGCAGCAAAATCTTTAACCTTATTTTCTAGTAAACATACCTAGTAAAACTGTGCTGTTTCCAAATGGGTCTAATGGTTTATAAGACTCAGTTTAACATTATAGGTCATGGTAAAGCCAGCAATTTAATTTACGTGTTAATTAATGAGTCATTGCAGAACTTCATATGCTGTTGGATCCATTCATTTTGTCAGGTGTGTTGGAGCAGGGATACAGGACACTGGCCCAAGAATTCCAGATTTGGTGATCCCTGGTTTGTCCCTTTATAGCCTTGTTAAGGTTTTACTACATATCTAGTGCTTCTCAGCTAAACACTGAACAGCTGCTTTAGAAAGTCACCTTGTACCAGGCTGGATTCATTTTGCCCTCAAAATCCACTTATTCTTGGTGTCATAGATTCAACAAGGTGTTGGAAACATTCCTCAGACATTTTGCTCCACATCCTGACATCCATGATGAGAATCTCCCATTCCACCACATCCTAATCTGATTGAGATTTGGTGACTGTGGAGGTCATTGAGTCCAGTGAACTCATTGTTTAGGAAACCAGCTGGAGATGATTTAAGCTTTGTGACGTGATGCATTATCCTGTAGTTGGAACCCTACCAACAATACTCACATAGGCTGCGGGTTTACAGCATGCCATGTTGGTACTAAGGGGCCCAAAAGTGGGCCAAGAAAATATCTCCTACACCATTACACCACCAGCAGCCTGAACTGTGGATACAAGGCAGATGGATCCATGTTTAACCCTTTCTCAGACCATTCTCTGTAAAATCTAAATGATGCAGCTGAAATGGGGACTCATCAGACCAGGCAACATTTTTCCATCTTCTATTGTCCAGTGTTGGTGAGTGTGTGTGAATTTAGCCTCAGTTTCCTGTTCTTAGCTGACAGGAGGCACCCGGTGTGTCTTCTGCTGCTGTAGCCCATCTGCTTTCAGGTTGGACGTGTTGTTAGGAGATGGTGTTCTGCATATCTTGGTTGAAATCAGTGCTTACTTGACTTCCTGATGCCTTTCTATCATCTCCAACCAGTCTACCCGTTCTCTTCTGACCTCTGACATCAACAAGACATTTTGGTCCAGACAACTGCTGCTCACTGGATATTTTCTCTTTTCCAGACCGTTCTCTGTAAACCTTGGATCTGGTTGTGTGTGAAAATGCCGGTAGATCAAAAGTTTTTTTTAAATACTCTTGAGTGGCTGATTGGCTCTTTGTGCTAGCAAGCGTCTGAACAGGTGTACCTAATAATGTGGCCAGTGAGTGTATATGTCTGTTTATGTATTTTTTTTTGTTCTCTATACAATCAAATGTTAAAGACACATTGAGGACTTAGAGAGTCTTCCCCAAAGAATCGTCATCAGATGGAGAGGATGACCTGGTTGGAGGATGAATAATCTACCCGCTGTGTCACTGCCAATCACAACTTTTTGGTTATATGTATCATGCTAGAAATAAACCTTCTTTGAGGCCGAAGTTATGATCATGGCAGAGAAAAGGCCAAGTGTAACCGATGGTAGCCTTGGCTTTTGAGTGATGATGCTGATAGCAAAGTACAGTTCAATTACAGAAGTACATGAGCCATTTCTTCTGGTACATTTTGTGTTCAGTAATGATGCTACTGTGGTCAAACATGGCTCCTCTATGCATGACAAAGTCTTTCCTGGCATCCAGTAAATCTTAACAAAAGAGTCTTGTTCATTCCAAGTATGCGAGTTTGTTACTACATGTGCTGAAAAAGCTTTTAGTTTCTCCAGAGGAAGCTACTTCAGTCAGGATGGTCAGTTTGGTCAACAAGTTCGGAGAAGGAAAAAAAAACTAGGAATGACCAGTTAGATGAATCAGAGGACTGAAGGACTTTAATGAATTTAGGAAACACTGGGTTTAAATCTCTGACCAAAATGTCAGCGTATCGACTGCACTGTCAGTAATTTAGGCTGCAGGTTTTAGAAGACAAAAAAAAAAAGGTATCTGTAGCTGTAACTTAGGAGGAAGAGCAGTCGTCTTCCAACTGGAAGGCCGGTGGATTGATTCCAGGCTTCTCCTGACTGCATGCCTAAGTGTCCTTGGGTAAGACACTGAACCCTGCATTGCCTCCCGATGTGTGTATTGGGGTATGAGTGTTTGTGTGAACGGGTGAATGTGACATGCAGTGTAAAGCACTTTGAGTAGTCAAGCTGAGTGGAAACGCGTTGTATAAGTACAAGTTCATTTACCATCTCTGTTGTGATACTTGATGATGATTTGTGATAAAAAATTTCCTTCCCTTACTCTTTCAGCTGCACCCTGCTACCGAACAGCCAGAAGGATCTGTCCAGCTATGCTGAGCTTTTGCTGGGGAGAATGTGTTACTGGGCAGTGACCCAGTGGAGATCTGTGGGTTTATCCTCAGTGACAGGTTTCACACGCAGCTTGTGGGCCAAACCCACAAATAACAGTCAGGCGTCTTGTTTGCCGCCATCCTCCGGCCTGTTTCAGATTACCGGTTGGCTCTTTGAAGTCGGCTGACGAACACGCAGGGTTTTCCCCTGCTTCTCTGCCAGAAACAGATTGGGTCATCAACAGCTCTGCCACCCACCGCATATCTTGAATGACCTCTGAAAAAGACATGTGCTTACTTAGGAATTGGATCAAGGAATCTGTGACAAAAGGTCCAGTGTGAGGTATTTCCTGATTTCACAGCACAGCCCTGGCCGTAATACAAGCCTCGGTATGTTGCCTTTAGAAGAAAAGAGCTGTTGCTCCTTTATCACAGTTTCATGAAAGGCCACAGTTTTGATAGCTGTAACGAGCTACTCTTGTAAGTGGAGAGGTGCTGACTTGGACTGTAATCAGATTCAGCTTGTAGAAAATGTTGGAAAGATAAACTTCATTGTTTTAAGTCTTGTTTCAGGGGGCAAATATTGGATATCCAAAGTTGACTACACAAGGAAAACTCAAGTCTTATCACACGTTGTGTTCTAGAAAGTGACACCTGAACAATTTTTCTATAACACAAGTGTGACCTTCAACCTCCTGCATATGGTTGCCATGGCATGAGAAAACAAGGGCAAGCTGACCCCTCAGGTCTGTGTTCATCTTCGCTGAAAACCATAGCATCAACCAACTTTGCAAAGCTGCAGCTGAACTTCATCCTGTATTCATGCATGTAAAGACTGAGATGAGAAAACATGAAGACTAACAGATGTGAATGTCTGAAGTCAGACACCCGAGATCAGAAAACAAATGGATTCACAAAACAAATGTTGAACTGATTCCACCTGCACTCTGGATGTAGAAAACCTGGAACAGACCAGTTCAAGTCAGTCGGTTCAAGTCAGAGTTTAAAGTGCTGAGTTTGATTAAAACTGAAGATGTGTTCAATGAGACAATGCATTTCTTTTCTCCTCACTTTAATTTGGTTAAAATACTTATCAAAAACAATAATGTCCCTTTTAAACAAACACAAGATTCAACTTAAAATAGCTTAAAACAGTTTTTTAAATCATTTAAAATCCATGTTCTTGTGGTTTAAATCTTTAATTCTCTGATAAAAAAAAGAAACTCTCTAAAGAAGGAATTTCAACGGAAGCCACCCCCGAAATTTTATCGACAAATTTATAAACAGTGACACCAAAATAAATGCTATCTTCTCAATTTAATTACTATCGATATTATTATTTATGTCTATTTGCAACTTGCATTATTGCCCATTATTAATCTTAATTCTTTTATTTATTTATTTTTATACCCTTAAAACAGAACCACACTTTAGACAGTAGATTCAAACAGCTACAGAAGAAGAAGAGGTACATTATCCTGATTGGTTGATAATTGGACTTTCTGTGTCTTTACTCTGCAGCATGAGTAAAGTATGAAGGAAATAAAGGATTTTTTTGCTCTCTTTCCACTGAACTGCTTGGGTTTGGGTTGGAAGAGATGCTGTTTGGTGTGTTTCCCTCATAAAAGGGGTCCACATAACCACACCAAGCAATACAATTTCTGGGCCCTCTTCAGTTGTAGGTCCTTAGGAGAAAGATCTGTTATGATTAGGAGGGAGCCAGGTGTCACACAATCCGTTGATTGGGGGACAGAAAAATGTCAGTTCTCACAAGAAAAGCAATTGCAAGACACAAACACAGTTCACCACACTTCACCGTTCACTCGACATAAAAAAAATAATAATAAAATAAAATAAAAGCTACACAGTAAGGTCTGGTCAGCTCTGGAACTACAAACATTCCTCACTAGCATTGCTCTTAGCTGTGTCACAGCATGTTTGATGCCACTCAAGGGATTTGGGCTAAACCTCACCATGGCAAGGGTCTGACTTGCTATAGAAACGCTCACCTGAACAGGTAGGCTCATTCCCGTACCCACGGACCCTAACCATACCACTCAGTGGAAACAGAGCTTTTGTGTTCATATCTTGATATTCTTTAAATTAAATTCTTTCATTTCTGTACACAGAATTTGGTTATTGATATTAAAAACAGCTGATATTTTAGGGTTTCAAGACACCCATGAATCTTTGTACAGTATTTCACACATTTATTTTAACCAAAGTTAACAATAATCCTGCTGGACACAGTAATTAGCGCTATCTGGCCACCTCACACTAACTTCTCACTAAATCTTGGCCAGCTGATTAAAATGTCCTGGATATGCCACTGGAAGCTGGGTGGTTTGGCTAAAATATAGGTGTTTGTTCATTAAACACAATTTAGTAAGAAGTTCAAATGTTTTGTTGAAGACTGATAAATCCTCTGTGGTAAAACAGATCTATTGATCTTTTTACTTCAGCAGTAAATGATTTTACGCCCCCTGAACACTCGGGTTATATTTAGTCTGTTTAGACTTCAATGAAGTGAGATCTAAGATACCTTTGTATAAGTTAAGTATTCCTATCTCTGACAAAACATCTCAATTGACATAATTTGGGCCTTAATCAATACATAAAGTGGAATGAAACAGACTCCTGTGAGATTTGGGTGTAAATAAACTTTAAAGATATTTAGCTTTTTGTTCTGTTGTTGCATCAGAATAACATGAAATTTCCCAGATCAGTTCTTGAACGTCTCTTCATCCTGCAGTGTTGCCTGTGGCGCATGTTGACTCTGAACCTGGCGCCCTCACTCACGGAAAGTTCTGCTTGGGACGTTCCTACCCCTGTCATGGACCATTGAGCAATAAAACGCCTGTAACCAAACCCAGGGTCTAATCCGGCCAGGACAATCGCTGGCAGAGGGCTACCCCTCCACCAAGCCGAACCCCCGGACACCTTCCCTCCTAAACAGCGCTGCATGTGGGAGGAGACCATGCACCGCTTCATCAGTCGGTGAGGAAACTTTAAGCTGCGTTTTCCTTCTCGTAAAAAGCAACAGCGAGGAGACCCCACCCACTGCTGAGTGTCATCCTGAGTCTTAATATGTGAAAGAGCAAATCAGCGTGGACACAGGCTCGCGCACAGGGCTGTGGGACAGGCAAGATAACACATTCAGAGGAAACAAAGAGTTAATGTAAGCTAAATATAACCGTGTTGGTTGATTCATAAAGTTGCAAAACAATTTCTCCCGTTGGGGTCGATGCGGCGTAAAAGTGTAACCTGATCAGAGTCGTGCGTAAAACTTTCTTTTCCCATTTGGAGATCATGCGCAGCTTCTCTAAACTGTGCGTCCCAAGGGAGGTGCAGCCAACTTTCCCCGCAGAGGGGAGAGATGCGGCCCTTCACGGGACCCTCTTGTTCCCAGCTATAATATCCTCCAGAGGATCATCCCACTCCGAGCCGATTTTTCACTCTTGTCCGGCGGAGCAGTCCTTGGTCTTAAGTCGGCCTCCCGACATTCTGGAAAGCGCTAAGATAGCAGAGGATGATCCCAAAATTTATTTGGAATCAAGTGACCTTTGGGGACAGTTTCACAAATGCGGCACAGAGATGGTCATCACAAAATCCGGGAGGTAAATATGTCACGGTCACGTATGAAAGGTGCGCCGCGGTGGAAAGTGAGTGATCTCCTCTTGCCTTATTCCCGCAGGCGTATGTTTCCTCCACTCAAGGCCAGGTGCGCGGGGATGGACAGAAAGGCCAAGTACATTCTGCTGATGGACATCGTGGCGGCTGATGACTGTAGATATAAATTTCAGAACTCGCGGTGGATGGTGGCGGGGAAGGCGGACCCGGAGATGCCCAAACGCATGTACATCCACCCAGACAGCCCGGCCACGGGCGAACAGTGGATGTCTAAAGTGGTCAGCTTCAATAAACTGAAACTGACCAACAACATATCCGACAAGCATGGATTTGTGAGTTATGATTTCGATATTTTTAACATAGATGCAGTAAATGTGTCAAAGGCGCAAAGTCTGCGGCCTCATGTTGGCCTCCAAATACAGAAAATACAGCTTTTCCTTTTCAATTTCTTTATTTCTTTGCAGACAATTCTGAACTCGATGCACAAATATCAGCCTAGATTTCATGTAGTTATGGCGAATGACATCCTTAAACTTCCATACAGCACTTTTAGGACCTATGTGTTCGCTGAGACACAATTTATCGCAGTCACAGCGTACCAGAATGACAAGGTAAGCGACTCAGTCTTTCCTAAACATACACAAAATGATGCAGATGTATTCGTCCTTATCAATTTAAATGAGTAAATGTGTCTCCTTCTACAAATAATAAGATCACGCAGCTGAAAATAGACAACAATCCTTTCGCGAAGGGATTCCGCGACACGGGGAACGGAAGAAGAGAGAAAAGGTAACTTATTCCTGAACTTAGAAGTCTTTAACGTCAAGTGCAGGCAAACATTAGTCACTCATACAGAGTTGCACACAGAATAATCTTAGAATGTAGAAAATGTACTATCAACAACATCAAGTATTTTATCTTTAAGCAGAATAAATCAAGACAACCGTGGATATGTCAACTTCATTTTTTGAGCCTTCCCTGAAATCAGGTGTTCGTCCTGCCTGAAAAATATCCCGAAACTTGTATTCACCGGCTGAAAGTTGTAAAATTTAAACAGAATGGTCTCAAAGTCTCTACCAGCGTAACATAAACTCTCACCAAGCTGCAAAATTTCCCAAATTTCCAGAAAACATACAGTGAACACACCGCAGAGCCACAGATATTCCAGCTGACAGGGATGTTTTAACAGCACCAGGATCATTTCATCCTTTTGCACCATTTTAAGTCTTTTCTTTTCTAATTACTAAGAAAAATAAGTACTTTAAAAGTTATTTTAGAGGCAGATTGCTTCCTCAATAAATGTGGATTTTTTTTAAATGAAGCCTGTTTGGGTTTAAAATACAACAAAGATATTATAGACTTTAGTTTTCCATCTCTTTTGTAATGTTTCCTCTTGGATGATAGTACGTCAGGTTAGGAAGTACTAAACTTCACACCAATATGCTTCCATTTTTATAAACTCATTCCAGCTTCAAATAAAAATCCTAATGTGTTCTTTATCATTTGAACAGCTTCTTAGTTAAAATTCCCTTTTTTAGGCTCTCTCGCCCGCTTATTTACATTATTGCTGTGAGTGTTTGGCGGTCATGGTCTTATTTCTTTTCTGTTTAGTTGTTGCCGATGTCCATGCTGAAATAGTGCTCATTTTTGTAAATATTTTGTCACTAAGGGGCACAATTGTTATGCAGACATGATGGTCCAGAAATGTGTCATTTTAGGGAACAACTGGAGGCACCCCAGATGTCCAGAACTGGCACATTAACTGTACTTGGATTTCTTATTGTGTGCAGAATGATGCTTTGTTTCAGTTATAAAGCAGCAGATTGATGCTTCAACATCATCAAAACGCCTGAACCTGCTCCGGCTCACTTTCATAAAACATGTAAAACATTCAGTTTTACAGACCGAATTCAGTTCTTCTGACCGTCATCGTTCTTTGCTCTGATGTCTGTCTTATGAGAAGAACAGAAAAATATTTTATGTGCTACAGACCCGTGATGCAAGTTTCCATCGTGTCTGTTTATTTTGTTTGTTTTTTTATATAAATTGTGACACGTTAAGTAGCTCAAATGATGGATTTCTAACTGACTGAGCACCTGCGACAGGATTTTAACCCTTTTATTCACTGTCCAATGCACTGGATCCCTACTTATAGTCTGTTTTCTTTTCTGTGCATGGGTGAGGATGTCCAGTACACTGCCACTCACTGCAGAATCAATAAATAATACATACATGCATTGTAATTACCCAGTTTGTCTCAGCGTAAACAGGAAAAGAAAATGATTCAGCTGTGTGTTTTATAGAATGGACATATTAAATAAATATGATAGATTATTATTAAATAGATATTTTTATAGAATAGAAATGAAAAAAAAAAGAAGAAAATTCAAATAAAAATAAAGAACAGCATAACCTGTCTGTGGAAGTAAAACAGTATGTGAAAAATTGTGTATAGCTACTGTTTTTTAATAATAATCCATCCGAAGATTCATTTACAACAAATTAAATTAGAATCTTCAGTCAGTTTTTTTCTGTTTTATCAGGAAACTTCAGCCGTCAGTGCAGAGGTCAAAAGAGATGAAGGTGACTGATGGGAAGAGTGATCCCATTAAAGATTCTCCATCATATTCAGACATCACCAAGTCTTCAGGTGAACACACACACACACACACACACACAAACACACACACACCAATGCTTGTTTTTCTTCAACATTTTCTCTGAAGATGAAAATAGAAAACTCACTTTTTGTACATTTTTTTCTTTATTCTGTAAGATGCCTTTGGAAGTGACAGCGACAAAGACAACAATGCTGAGGAGCGTCCTGAACCAGAGGTGTGTCAAACCAACCAGAAAGCAGAGACCCGGCCAGCCGGGACTGGACAGGGTCCAGCTGAGGCCTCGGTCCCCGGACCAGCAGTAACTGGCTGCTGTTGGTCACCAGACTCAGACGAGGAACCAGCTCGCACGTTATGCAGCAGTTTGCTGCACAGCTGTGTTTATTCTCCGGAATTAAACAAACATCTTTGGGATCTGAGCGTCTCCGGCAATCTGTTCCGTTCGGCTCAGATGAACACCTGGTTCGGCCGCATGAGCGTGGACGGATCTGTGCCATGTGGCCTGAGGCTGGCAGCGCCTGCGAGGACTCCACTTCCCATCAGACTCCCACAGCACACACTGGTACAGGTACAGCAGTGTGAACAGATAATCGTTGGACTAACTTCAATTAATTGTTTCAACTGGTAACAAGTGATTGACTTAAGTTTATCCAAGATCAGCTTAAAGTTCATTTAACTTGATAGTTTAAGTCAGATTTACTCATTTAGTTTCTTTCTAATAAAGAACCCGAGTCACTGACTCAGTTTCATGAAACGTCAACTTTAAAGATGAAATATTTGATTTAATCAAAGGCAAATTAATATTCACAATATTCTTGATAATGTAACATAAAAAGTATTTTAATTGTGTACTTTAACATTTACAATGCCAGCATTCCCTGTAATGTCCCCCACAACTAAACATCCCAACAACGTGCAGTAGACTAAATATAAACAGTACACAGGAAGTAAATCACATAACTCTGATACACAGAGTAAAAACCGTAAAAGGTTCAATTCCTGCTGCATATGACTTTCTCTTGAGGCTTTTTAGTCTTTGCACAATTAGTATTAAGTCATTTGAGTCAGTCTGACTGTCAGGTTGGACATTTAATAAAGGATCTCGGATTAACTTATTTCAATAACTTTGTACAAAAGGAAGCAGCTTATTTAAGTTTTATCACAAACTTTTTTTTTTTTTTTACTTTTTTTTTAAAAGGCTTATTGAGTTACATGAAATCATTGAAAGGATCTGTGGTGGTAAAATTCTGTGATAATAGCCCAGAAAAATCTTCCTCAACAGCAAAAGAAATTATATTAATACTTAATATACTTAAAATATAACTGCTATTGTCGTCTCTTCTTTATAAATCAGAATACTTACAAAGGGTTTTAATATGTTACAAACACCAAGTAAAGCACGTTTTTAAACTCGGTTGATTTGGATTAAAATCTTTAGATGCAGCTCTTCCTTTTCTGGTCAAATATAAAATAAGAAGATGATACTGTTCAAAACTTTACTTTCAAACATTCAGACTAGAAGAAAAAGCAGTCAGTGTCCAAAAAAAAAAAAAAAAAAAAAACAGAAAAAAAAAACAAGAGAACTTTGATTGAAATGTGGAGGACTGTTACTTAAGACCATTTTAAATAAATAAAACAAAGTCTGCCTCCTCAGAAAAATGGAAGACTGGCTCAAGACTTTTGCACATTCCGGTTGCTTTAAACAAACTCTGCGCAGGCGAGGGCGTGGAATTTTTTTCCGGTGGGCTCCTCGGAAGCAGGGTCACCATGTAGGATTAAAAATGTGAAAATAAAACTGGCTTCACAGCAGGAAGGTTGCTGGTTCGAGCCTCTGCTGGGGGAGGCTCTAGCAGTGGCCTTTCTGTGTGGAGTTTCATGTTTTCCCCGTGGCTTCTCTTCAGGGTACTCCAGCTTCTTCCCATCATCCAAAGACATGCATGTTAGGTTAACTGGTCACTGAATTGTCCAGAGAAGTGAGTGAGTGGTTGTTTGTCTCTCTGTGTTGGCCTGTGATGGACTGCAGACCTAGGATGTACTCTGCCTCACTCCTGCTAATAACTAGGATAGGCTCTAGCTTCCACACAACCCACAGTTGGAATAAGCAGCATAGAAAATTTAGTTTAAAATCTGTTGGCATGAGCCTTGAAATTGGCCTATAGCATGTGGTTTTATTCCCAAACAAGGCTGGGAGGCGAGGAAACTATTTAATATGACTGGTTGGGTTTAATATTTTCACATATATACCTTATAGCTAGCTGACCTGTGGGTCACCGTGGATTGGCTCCAGCTCTTTCTCATGTTGTCAAATGAAAGACAAAACACGAAGGTGCATGAAAAGGCCTCAAAATTAGACGGTTTTATGTTGGGCCTCTGCAGCTTCTGCTGCCAGCTGTGGAGGCAGCTGTGGAGCCAGCTGTGAAGGACGTGGACCTGCGATGACAAGAAGACGGACAGCAGTAATAATAGCTTTTTTATGCTAATTGTTTGCTTATGCAGAAAAACAAAAACTTTATTAGAGCATATTGTACATTGGTTTGCACATTTTTCCTACCTGTAATTTTATTTTATTATTACCCTCGCTTGTATTTATAGTATAATTTTATTCCATGTGTTTCTCTAAATTAATGTACACACTTATTTGGATGCCTGATCTACATTGTGTGCACATAGTGCAGTAGAGATAGACTATGTGCTCTCTGTCTTATTTATTCTACTCAAAGGTTCAGATGTGATTATTTTACTTGGGAAATTTTAGACATGTGCTTCTAATTTGAAAATGGCTCATTCTGTGACGTTCTGTACCGTCCACAAAGACCCCCTGAGCAATGCACCATCTGGAGTGTGGGCTGACCAAAAAAAATAATTTTTTTGTTTGCCCCTGACTCAGTCTGGACTGGAAAGACCAGCGGATTCAGCCAAAATGAGCAATGTCAGGCTCTTTTTATAAGATTGAAAATGGAAAATGTCTGAAAAACTAAAGATTAAATGATAATAATAATAATAATAATAATAATAATAATAATAATAATAATTTGGGTAGAAAACTAATCAGTGTTGAGCAGACA
>JBAFTA010000013.1:29286627-29303236 GCA_036919975.1 Melanotaenia parkinsoni | reverse complement strand
GTTTGGTCCCCAACTTGTCAGGAAGCTTCCCACCAAGTTTGGAGTCAGTCGCACGAATCCCCTCAGACTAGTTCGTTTTATTTTAGCAAGCAGCGTTACCCTCAAACTGTAACAGGTCTGGTCTACAGAAGAGACTGAAATGGTTGGAAGGAAAGTTCTGGCATTCACTGTATTCATGGATTATATTTCATTGTTTGAAAAAACAAATATTATAATAATAATATAATATTCAAATATTGTTCAAGTAAGTCAAACTATAAAAATATAACGAGCCTGTGTTCTGCTCAGTGGAAATGACACCCATTTGTTGACCAGATAACTTAGATTCAGTATTTAGTTCATCTCAACATCATTACTGATACTGTAAATGTTTTGGTAAAGATTTAATCCGGTTTAATCCACAGGAATACCAAATAATGTTCCAATTTAAAGGAATGAGCTAATATTAGGGAATTGTTTATTTTCCCTGTTTTAAGAAAATATGAAATACATTAAAATAAGAAAATATAAACTGAAATTGAATGAAGTCAGAAATAGAATAAAAATAACTTGACTTTGGTTAAAAAAATAAATAAGATAATACTTTATTCATCCTGTAGAGAGAGATATTCATACATCAGTGAAAAACAAGTAAACAATAAAAGTAGAAGGAAATATGACAGAAATGACAGAAAACATACAACAATAAACAATTACAATAAAAAATGAGTATAATAAAAGAACAATAATAGTAATAGTGTGTGTCACAGCACATTATTTACAAAAATAGAATAAAAAGAAAAGCTGAACATTCTAGATAGCAGGGATTTGGAAAACACTGCACAGGTAGATGGAACTCATTTAGTCATAAGTAAAAGGTGTAAATTATGCACAGACTAACATAGTCAAAGAACAAGAAGTGTCTCCGTTGTGGGAGACTGCTGTTGAACAGTCTGATGGCTGATGGGATGAAAGACTTTCTGAAGCTCTCCTTGCACTGAGGGTGGTTTGTATTACTGTAAATGGTTTGATTTTTGTTTGGTGCTGATCCACACCCAACCGTGACACTTGGGACCCCCCCGCCTTTTGTCCTTAGCTGAATGTGTCAGCGCTGATCTCAGACATATGAGGTATTCCACTAGTTTAGTCCAGTGAGGCGAGCTGTGCTATGGAGCTCCTCTTGTGACTTGAGCTTTTTAGTTGCCATGCTGCGTTGCCGGCTGTTCAGCCTCCCATCTGTATGCAGGATCCTCACCATCCCTGATGAGACCAGTGACTGTGGTGTCTGCTGCGATTTTCAGGGTTTTGACAGATGCCTCTCCTGAGGTGCAGTTGTTTTTGTTGTGGGGGGAGAAAAGCACACATCTCTTCTCCCTCTACAGCAACATCTCAGTCTCAGGAGATGTTTCTGTGTTATTCAGGTTTTTCACACACACAAAAAAAATACACTTGTTATTAATTTGGTAATGATGTTGTCTGTCATGTCAGAGCTCGTTTTCCTCCAGTCAGGAAGAAAATTTTAAATTCTACTGAAGATGCTACTGTCTCCTAAAAGCAGAGTCACCACCACGAGCTTGAGAAAAAAGATTTGTCATGTTGACGCACACTTAATAACCTAGGCTAATTAAATTAACACTAAATGTTTAATTACTAGTTATATTGGTAGCAACTAATAAGAGTTTAGCTTGCCTGTAGTAGTACTGCAAGAAGAAAAAAAGCTGGTGGCGTGCTGGACCCTGGTCCATGTCCAGGCTGCAAACAGTAAACAATAATGGTACCAAGAAGGCAGCAGCTAGCCTTTCAGCCACTGTTTCTGAGGGTGAGATTTATTCATCAGGTTTGAAGGCTAACATTCAGAAACATTTTGGTTTTTATAGACATGAAAACAGACAAGGCCCGAACAAGATAAAATATAATAGTAACAGGGCCTGATATTCACTGCAGGACTGTGGGAATCATGCAAAATATAATCAATTCCCACAAACCTAGATCCTATAATGTGAGAAATCCCAGCATATAATTACAACAGTGATAATAATCTGCAGTGAACAGGGTTGGGTTTGAAAAATCGATTCAAATTTATTAAATCCAATATCGATTCATAACTTGGAGATCGATTTGTTTTATACGTCCTCTTTATTATATGTGACTTTACTCTCACGTCACAAGATCTTAGCATATATATACACACACACCTGGTTTCCTGTGTTGCCTCCTTCCAAAATCAGCTGCTCTTGCTGAGATGATGTCATTCAGATGTTTTCATTCACCAGTGTGGATTACGTTCATCTGTAAAGTATTTTGCAGCATATTACCGCTCACATTAGCAGCTAACCCTAAGACCGCGGGCACCGCCATAGACAGCAACAGGAAGTGATGTCACCACGCATGTCATAGCTGCTCGGCAGTGACCACACACAAAGACACGTGCGCGCACACACAGTTGGTCCATTTCCATAAGAGGACAGTGCACATGTTGAAAAACACGTCAACCAGCTGGATATTAGACAGAAATGAGGGTTTTCTAAATTCTCTCAGGCAGGTGGAGATGGAAGCGTCTAGCTCCAGGAGGAGCAGATGGAGTATTTGTCCTGCTCCGGTCTTATGGCAATAGCGTCATGGAAACGTGCACAGCTGAACAAGCTGAATCTGTGTCATTCTATGTCATCTGAGTTGTATTACGGCTTTAAATTGATCCAGTATTCTTTGTAGGTTTTATTAACATCAACACGTTGTCTGAGATCTGAACTTTAAGAATATTTAGAGCGACTCCGCTGAACGAACCGGTTTCTTTTTTTCTTTCTTTTTTTTCCCCCCGTCACAGCATTTCTGGCTGTAAATCTGGGGAAACACTATATTGTTCTGGTACTTCATAAATGCATGTAGATTGTCATATCAGATTATTACTGTAATCTGATTACTTCCAGATAACTGATTTTGATTATCAAGTAAATGGACTCAGTGTTTTATAAAAAAAAAATAGTTTTCTTAGAACGTCTTTAATAGGTAGTGTTACATAATTAGCTGTAAATGAATCAAATTAGTAAATTAGTGATGAAACCAGCCCTAGTAGTGAGGGTTTGCACCGGAGCCATAAAACTAAAAGGAAGAAGAAGACCTCTGCTACAGATTTATCGTTCTCTCTCCTCTTTAAGCTCTGAGTTCCCTCTGCTGACACAGCATTGCAGAAGAAAAGAGCGCCGGTGCCGGTAACGTTACCAAGCAGCCCAAATAAAAATTTCAGGCTTAGAATATATCCGTGGCTTTAACGTAACAGTGGTGACATTAACCTCACAATTTAATGTGCGGTGTTAACACAGCAGCTGTAAAGAAAACAGAGGCGCACTTGCGGTTTGAAGAGGAAATTAACAGGTTTCTTAAAACTTTATAGCACAAAACTCCCAAGACTGACAGAAAAAAAGAGTTATCTCGTGGTCACCCATATTAATTTGTGGAATAAGATCATTAACTTGTGGCCACGTGGTAGTTAAGCAGACATTTATGTGCAATTATCATTTAATTTGGTTGTATTTTAATGTTGAGAGTAATTTTAAAATAGTAACTCAAATTACTGGATTGTTCATTCTTTAGTAATTGTGTCCATGATTTAAGAATGTGTGGCCCCAAGTTTTATTTATTTATTTATTTTTTCTATCGATAACACTAAACGGTTTCAGAACTTCAACTTCATTAGCCAACGACAGCATTAGGACCAATTACTTAACGTTACATACAGTAGCATCGTGTTTGCTGTTCACCATCAATCAATCTTTATTGGATCGTCTATTCAACTTGTAAAATCTAAAGCAACTTATCAGCACACTTGTCGTGTGGAGTCTCATAATAAGCTTGTCAGATGTGCTCAAAGTTTACCTTGCCCGTGGGCGTAACAATAAAGTTTAATTAAGCCCCGCCTCTCTACCCTTGCAGAGTAGATGTCTGACAGCTGAGCAGTCTAGCTGCTGGCTTCTGGAGGCGGCAGTGCAGGTTCATTTGAGAAATTTTGACGTTATCCATGTGAAAGGATTTAATTCTCTGCATTTTGAAGGCGTGGCATTAACAGTATAGCCGTGGCATTTTATTCTCCCGTCATCGGTCCTGCAAAACAAATTTAGTCTCTTGGATAATAAAAATACCTTGAACCATGAGTGAACAGGGTCCTAAAGAACAATGATGGAACAGATGAGTTTGTTCAACAAGTTAACATAGAAAATTTCACCTAATTAGTTTAAAATCGTTAGCACATTTTATTTATATACTTTCATTTTTTTAAGATGAGTGAAAAAAAAGACAAGTCATACACAAGCAGCAACCTCCGGCGGTGAAATGTGAAGTCTATGTGGAAGTTCAAAAATTTGCAGTTCACCCCTCATCCACTAGGGGCTGGATCCAAAACAGAGCAAATCCCCATAGACTGCCATGTTATAAAGACCAACTTCACATCAGAAATAAACGTGTTTAAAGCCTGGTACAAAAATCCATTTTAGGATTAATAGGTCAGGTTTTCCTTCATGACAACTGTGAGTGGGGTGATTTTTTTCCAACTCATCCATTTGGATGTTATTTAATCTTGAAATTCGGCATAATTAGGGGCGTGTCCTGTTGATTGACAGGTATCCAATATCCGCAGCAAGAAGGGAGAGTGCAGCACAAACGCGGTTTTTAGCTGGCTAACAGTGCGCCTTAGCTTTAGCCAGCCTATCTTCATTAGCCGGTTAGCTCACGTTAGATCCGAGTTGGCTCAGTTAGCTCTTAGCTACAGGCAGCTCGGAGTTTGATAGATGTCAATCATCCACTCCCACACTCACAGCCCCCCCTCCCAGCTCCGCCACTTTGCCCATTTTTTCATTTTCCAGGAGCAGTGGCAGGCGTGGCGCTGTAAAGATGGCAACGGTGGGAACCAACCAACGAGCTTCACTTTTGTTCTTCAGAAACCTACGGGTGACCTCTCCCATCTGTGTGTTCTCAGCTGACAATATTAAAATAAGCAACCATCTGTCTCTGAGATGCTCCCACGTCTACTGATAACAAGAAAGGAATCCACTGAGAGCCAACCTCTGCCAGAGCCTAATCGTGTCCCCGGTTATCTTCACTGTCTACTCTGTTCGGTTGATGACAGAGGAGTTTTATAAGCGCTGGTCCAGATGGAGAAGTTAGAGGAGCAGTCTTGAAAATCAATCTTCTTCACAAATGATGTTTGTGTGGGGAAAGGACAGAGAGGTACGCTCGGTGGGGAATGGAAGCTTGAAACTGGCGAAAGGCTGGAGGATCAATATGCTGTCTGTCTGTTGGGTAAATATAAGTTTCATACCTGGCCTCCTCACCTGATGTGGATTTGCCACAAACAGTTACATTCCTTCAGCATCTTGCTGTGATTATATTGTCAGATTACTGAACTGGTTTTGTATTCTGCTCAAGTCCACAGCCTTGACTCCAAGTCCACAGTGGTCGGAGTTTAGTGGGTATCTGCTGATTAAAGTAAAAATATGAAAATTATGTTTGATTTCTCAGACCTTTGGACCCCTTTGTGTATACAAAGTTGATTTTTACTGATAAGCATTATTATTATCTAGTTTCTTAATCTGTAGGAAGCCATTCTGCACAGTGTTCCTGGCCAATGATGCAGCTTTTGATATCTTAGGTTAGAGGAAGTGAAGTAAAACTAAGAGTTTTGTATTGTTAAGCCCAAAAGGATTCATTTTCATGCCAGGTTATGACCGATTGATTGAGTTTCAGCTGTGTGGAAATAAAATAAATAAGAGATGATTTGAAGTTCTTGAGGCTGGACGACTTTATTGCCATGAATCTGCTCGTAAGTTTCCTCTGCAGATCTTGGATGGATTCAGGTCTAAACTCAAGCTGGGTTTCTCCAAATTCGGACTTTGTTTCCCAGTAACTATTTCCTGATCATTTAGGCTCTCTGTTTCACATTATTCTCCATCAAAGCCTTTTCATATCTGGAGCTAAATGATGTGCCTGTCATAAGCTACATTTACATGGAGCACTTTTATTCCAATCGGATGTCCAGTCAGAATAAAAGTACTTCATGTAAACATGTCAGCTGATCTGATTGACTTTGATTGGAAAGAATTTTCTATCCTATCAAGAGGGGTGGTTTAAACCTTTCCCTGATGAAATCAGCAGGAAAAAATAACCATGTATACACTCATTCCGATCATTTTCTGGTGTATTTTGTTTCTGCACGTGGTTGAACCACATGGGGGTTATGTGACGTAACGAGTTACAGGGAAGCCCTAAAAATTGGCGGAAGCATAGCAGAACAGGACTGTGGTGGATACGTTTTTGATCCTCTCTGTAGGCCCTCAGATCAGCTTGTGCCAGAAACAAGCAGAATAAGCCCCGCCCTCCCTGAAGACTGCCTCTGATTGGTCAACTGCCGGGAGTAGTTGTTGGTAACGCGCAGTTTTCATCAAAGAAACACCGGCAGAACTCATAACAAACCAAAGTGATATAAATACTCAGTAAACAATGTCAACACAGAAAATACAGCCGTACATGTTCGAGCCTGAGCCAGACCCCCAAAACAAGAGTGAACATCTCAGCAATCTGCAGTAAGGAATGCAGCAGGATGTATCTGCTTGGTAAATACTCTGCTTACCGGCTTTAGTCCCATATAACATTGTTTGCCATCCTTCACTCGCCTTATATATTTGTACATACCCCTGTTAATAGGTGTACGTGTGTAAAATTTACCACAATGCCAACAGAGGTGGAAAACCTCTGCTGCCCAGAAATAGATAAGCTAAAGATGCTATTTGCTCCACTTCCATGAATTGTTACACTCCCGGGATCTCAACCAGACTGTAGTTCCTCGTCCTAACCAACTTGAGTGGACAAATACTCACATTTGATGGCATCTGGCACTTTGGAGAGGTGTTCTTTTTATGGACAAACTTTGGTTTTTACTGTACAGGGCAGATGGCAGACAGCTTGTTGTTTGGGTGAGCGGTTTGCTGACATCAGTGTTGTGAATCCTGTGGGCCATGGTGGCAGTTGAGTTATGGTATGAGCAGGCGTATGCTATGAACAACGAACACATGCATTTTATTGATGCCATTTTAAATGCACAGAGACGCTGTGACGAGATCCGTAGGCCCATTGTTGTGCCTTTCATCTACGATCATCACCTCATGTTGCGGCATGATAATTCATGGCCCCATGTTGCATGGATCTGTACACAATTCCAGGAAGCAAAAAACATTCCAGTGGCCAGCATACTCACCAGACATGTCACCCACGGTGCATGTTTGGGTGTCCTGGATCGTCATATGCGACCGCGTGTTCCAGTTCCTGCCAATATTCAGCAACTTCGAACAGCCATTGAAGAGGAGTGGAGCAACATTCTGCAGCCACAACAACAACCTGATCAACAACACACACACACACACACACAACTGTGGAGGATTTCAGGTTTATGACTCGCTTTCATTCCAACATCACTCATTAAACATTGAAGCTCTTCTGGATTATTCAAAGCAAAGGTTTTTAAAAATTAAAACCAACATGCTCCTGTTTGGGTTCTGTTTGTGATTTCTTCTTTTTGCTGTAGTGTTTTGTTTTCACTGCCAGCAGCTGGTGAAACTTAACAACAAGCCTGTGCTGTTGAACAGCAGATGGGTGGTGGATGGAAAACGGGTCTGCTGTTAGCTGGTAAAACTGCCACTAGAGGGCACTGTTTACTCATATGTTGAACCACCATTTCACGTCCTACCATGGTCATTACATTACATCCATCTGCACATTTGTTTCATCTCTATAGTAACTGCACAGCTAATAAAGAGTCAACCTAAAGCTGGGATAAATGTTGTTTTGTGAAGCGTCTGATATTCAGTTTCCATTCAGCCACTTTTCCTTCTGAGCTACAGCCAGGTTTAGAAATATCTCAAGCAGCTGATGTTTCTGGGGCTGGAATTTTATTCCAGATTACTTGAAAATTTCTTTTTTTTTCCCCTCATCCCCCCAACAGATACACTGGACACTACTTCATCACCACGCTGCTGTACTCCTTCTTCCTGGGATGTTTTGGGGTGGATCGCTTCTGCCTGGGCCACACCGGCACCGCGGTGGGGAAGCTGCTTACCCTTGGAGGACTGGGAATCTGGTGGTTTGTGGACCTGATCCTGCTCATCACCGGTGGCTTGATGCCCAGTGATAACAGCAACTGGTGCACCTACTACTGAGACCGACGGAGGACTGATACTTATCGGATCTTCATGGATGACTCCAGGAAAGTGTGTGTGGGGGTGGATCTAGGGATCTCTTTGAGGCTCCTACAGGGTTTCTCAAAAAATTATATGGATACCTTAAATTGAATTTCTTTTCTTGCTTGGAGAATTGATAAGATGTCTGTTAGAATTGCACTTCTCAGCATTAGTGCCAGACCATAGGGGAAAAAAAGAAACATACGGTCAATTTGACATTCACACTAATTTGTTACATAGCAAACCTTAAGGTATAAGCAGAAGTCATGTGGACTGACAGATAGCTCATTGATTGGACTGTTTGTGTAAATGCCATCCTGCATTCTGAATGTAATTAAATCTGCAGCCTGCAGGGTTGAAAACCGGTAAAAGTCCAGTTCTTCAGCGTATTGACTCGTTATCAGATCGGATCAATGAAGCAACTTGAGCTGAATGCAGAAAGAGACGTCAGTTTATTTGTTATTAACACTATTATATCTAAAAGTTTATTTTATCAACATTATGATGAAGGACTACTATGCTCATAGAGATGACAAAAAGCACTGATAATCTCAGCACATGGCAAAGCTTGTATGACATGTATGAGGTAAAGGTGTAGGATCTTAGAGAAATTTTGTATACCACAAATTATTGCGTGAGACAAGGGATATGACAAAGCTTACAGGTCAGGAGCGAGCAGCAGGCTGCATGGAGATGTACTGGAGCAGATCTGATCACCAGAAGCTCCAGTTTGCACCAGCAGGATCTGCTACTGACGGTGCCAGATGCTACAGGGAGATAATAACGATTCGATTTTAATAAGAAAAATGATGCCCTTCAAACCAATGCAGCCCTTAAAGTTAAACTTCTTATCCCATTTCCCAGTAAGTACATCTTACTGTGGTTTAGTCTTCCTACCAGCGATGTGAGCGGAGGAGGTGAGGTGACAGGCATTTCATTAAATGAGACACCGTCGCATTGAGCATCATTTTAAACCAACATCAACAGAGTATGACATAACTGCGTTATCTAACCAATGTTTTGCTGCAGCCCACTGATGCATTTACTTATTCCTATGAGACACGTGTTAAAGGTATTTATGACTAAATATTTATCTTAAATTGGATGTTGAAAAGATTTCTGCAAAGTATACACCAGTGTATCTGTGCTTGTAGCTCATGTGCAATACGTACTTTAACACAGAATAGTTTGTACACGTGCCGTCAGAAGTTTGGAGAAAGTCAAATTAAGTTCACCTTTAAAGGTTTAATGCAGTTTAGGTTCATTCTGACATACAAAAAGTTGAATATTCCTAATTTTATGTCAGTAATGTAATTCAAAGCGTATAGCAGAGTGATTTCTGAGTGTCAGATGGGAGGAAGAAGAAGGCACAAATTAGCTGATTAGAGAAATTATAGAAGGAAATAACATAAAAGGAAAAGAAACTTTTAGTGATACTGAAGTTGATGCTGAATTGTGCTCGACCTTCTGGTAACCATGGGTAACTTATATGCAGAAATAAAAGGTAAAAGCAGTTCAGAGTGGCTTGTTTACCAAGCAGTTGAATTTAATTTTAAAAAGTGAAGTACAGTGAGCAGCAGTAATTATCCCCCTGCAGAAATATGCAACCAGAGATTTCTTTAGCAAGGAGCCCTGTTGCACTCTGACATTTAAAACAGAGCCGATGTGCTGCAGACCCGATGAAGGATCATTAAAAGCTGTGGCAGGGGTACAAATGGTGCCCTCCATCCCCCCACTATGGCCCCAAGAGACCAACATATACTCAAGACATTTTACCCAAAATATTTTCAAAACTCTGGTAACAGCAACAAATGATGTAATAACATCCAATACCGTTCTAGTTTTGACCATTTTACATGTTATAAGCCAATAGTGTAATAAATTGGAAGTAATGTTAGACCTATTTCTTTGTGCAAACTGCACAAAAATAGCTAAAATAACTTATTTCTGAGAAACGCAGTCTTATTTATGTGTTATTACATTATTGGCTGCATTTATTACATTCTTAAATCATTTTTATCCTCAACCAACAAACCAACCAATAGCTACTAGCATTACAGTAATGGCTTCTTACTGGTATAATATTTAAAATGGCCTAAATTATGTTATTATGTTATTGCTTGACTGTTGATTGTTGCGTTTTATGATTGTTGGAGCTCAAAAAAATCTGACTAAGCACATGTCGACTAATTGGCTTAGAATTTTTAAGGTTTGTACAAAAATCCAGGATTTTTAAAAGTCAGACCCTCAAGGCCTGTTTTTCCTCTGTGACTTCACAGCACCAATGCTATTGGAGGCTTTTTCATCTTCATCCCTGCTGATAGTCACTGAAAGAGCAAAATAAGAAGCTGTACATCCTGCTGCAGAGAAGCAACACTGTATCATGAATGTATCTCACGATGTGCTCCACTTCTTCACACTGTTCTTGTTTAGCACACACTCCTCCGTGGTGTTACCTCCCGCATGCTGTCCATCCAAACACAATAAACAAAACAGCTTTTCTTCTCACTGCTGGGAAGTCGCCACAGCATCCATAGAAGTGTAGGTGGAAACTGTCGGTTGGTTTTCACTGAATGTTGCTGAATGCAGATTTCAGCACTTCAGTGTCTGAGACTCGACTTCACCAAACAAACCTCGTGTCCTGGACATTGTGTTGGTGGGGAAAAAAACTAAATCCCAATGTACACAGCTACTTTGCAATCGGACCAGCAATCTTTCATTCTAGTGAAAACACAGAGCAAGCAAGCTTAGAAATATTCAGCCGTTTCCTGAGGGCAACGTCCCACATGATTTTTTCTGCCGTCCTTAGACTGATTAACATCGGAGCCCCCAGCGAGCACACAGGACCGCAGATGGACAGCGATTGCATCAGCCACACTGTCAGCACCATGATTTAGAGGTTTTCAGTATTAACTTAAGGAATGTTTTAGGATGGTACAAGCATAACATTCCTTCACTAAGTAGGTGCTGCTGTGCTGAGTGGAAGATTCACTCGCTTTGCATTCAGCTGCAGAGATCCCTGCAAACGTCTCCAGCCAAATCAAATCTTAATCTTCATTGACTTCTTTCAACAATGCTTAAGCTCTGATGTTTATTCGGTTAATATTTAAATCCTAATCTTCCTCTGTCTGATTTCTGTGTTATTTGAGCTCAAGGTTTATGTGCTCTTAACAAGGGTGGAGGATTCATTTGTTTGTCTTCATCATAAAAATCTGAAGAAAATGTGACCACATGGGTTGACATCTCTCATCCAGCAGCAGAAGCTTTTTTCATAGCTGACAAGTGGCTTAAGATACACCCACCAGATACTTTATTAGGGCCAACTTGCTAGGACCAGGTTGTAGCTTTTACCTTCAGAACAGCCTTAACTCTTGGTGTCATAGATTTTGCTCCATATTGCCATGAAGCATCACAGTTGCTGCAGGTTTGTCGGCTGCACTCATGACGAGAATCTCCTGTTCCACCACATCCCAACGCTGCTCTGTTGGACTGAGATCTAGTGGCTGTGGAGGCCGTTGGAGTCCAGTGAACTTATTGTCATGTTCAAGAAAGCAGCTGGAGACGATCTGAGCTTTGTGACATGGCGCATTATCCTGCTGGAAGGATGCTACACTGTGGTCATGAAGCGATGGTCATGGTCAGCAACAATACTCAGGTAGGCTGTGGTGGTTAAACAATGCCATGTTGGTACTAAGGAGCCTAAAGTGTGCCAAGGAAATATCCCCCACACCATTACACCAGCAGCAGCCTGAACTGTTGATACAAGGCAGGATGGATCCATGTTTTCATGATGTTTCCACCAAATTCTGATCCTACCATCTGAACATGGAGCTGAAATGGAGACTTATCGACCAGGCGATGATTTTCCATCTTCTATTGTTCAGTGTTGGTGAGTGTGTGTGAATTGTAGCCTCAGTTTCCTGTTCTCAGCTGACAGGAGGCACCCGTGGGGTCTTCTGCTGCTGTCTTTTGGGTTGTGTGTGAAAGTCCCAGTAAATCAGCAGTTTCTAAAATATAATGTACCAAAAAGCATGCCCTGTTCAAAGTCACTAAAATCCCCTTTCTTCCTCATTCTGATGCTTATTTTAAAGCTCCACAAGTCACCCTGACCATGACTAAATGTGCTGATTTGCTGCCATATGATTGGCTGATTAGATAATTGTGTTAACAAGTTGGTGAACAGGTGGAGCTGATGAAGTGGATGGTGAGTGTATTTTGTTACCATGACATTCTGCAATTTCCCCTTAATTTACAGCAAAAGGAATCCTATCTTTTTTTTTTATCTACCAGTATTGGTTCCTGATAGAAAACAGTGATCTTCTGTTGTGACTCAGCTTTGTAAGATATTGTATATTATATTGATCCTGCCAACCAAAGCTGCCCTGAGTTAAGTTTTATATAAACTTTAATCCCCTTAAATGGTTTATTTATTTATTTTCCTTGTATGTTTTCTTTTTCTGTGTTCAACTACAAAAATGTATTCCCTGGAATGTAGAGGGGGAAAAAATAAAAATGTACTTCCATGAAACAAATTGCTGATACGAAACGGTTTCTTTTTGTGGCATATTTCTCCTGAAATTAAATAAGAAATAAGCAGTGCTCTTCAGTTACCTGATTAACGTTGCACATGTTCTGCCAGAAAACCCAGTTTCCCCTGGAAATTGTATGAAAGAATCCAGAATGTTTCCTACTGTGTTTCTCAGCCCACATTCCTTATAAATCAATAAAAAAGTTCTGTGTGTTCTTTGAATTCTGTTTTATTGAGTTTATTTGGCTGTGGTTAGAGAAAGTGTTGTTACAAGCCATCTGTTTGAAGACAAACTCATTTTGGTTGGGGAGAAAGTAATCTAATAGGACTGGTAGTTATTGTGCAAATAAACTGTTTAAAGAAATGCAAAATGTTTACTTAATACAAAACAAAACAGATGTTAAGACCTTATTGCTACAATGATACGTTTAAGCTCCTTTATAATGAAGTGACATGAATATATGATCAGAAGTATATGTTTTTATGTAAGGCCTGGCACACACATAAGGATTTTTTTTTGATCTGATGAGAATTTTTATGTGTTCGAGACCTCACGCATGAAGATAAAGAATCAGGCATGTAATAGTTCTGATCATACTGTGTGGTGTGCTCTGGTAATCTCAGCACAGAGCAGAAATAATGATGCTGTCCCACAACCGATCTACAATCTCGTCCTCCGAGCCGGAAATCTCACGTGATCTAAAAAAAACGAAGAAACGTAGCAACAACTGGAAAAACAAAGAAGAAGAAACGTAGCAACAACTGGAAAAACAAAGAAGAAGAAACGTAGCAACAACTGGAAATAACACCCAGTATGGCAGAGGTCATACATGATGAAGTAATGACGGTGGTCTTACGACTGTTCTTAACAGAAAAATCCAGAACTGAAAGCAGCGTCAACACGGACTTTATATCCTTCCTTGCTCCCCAGTCAGCTCGCTCTCTGATTGGCTGCATTCCGTTCCACGTCACACTCCACACAGGCACAACTCAGGAGTCGTCAGCTTTCTACACACACGTGAAGATATTTAATCGGAAATATTGAACATGTTCAATGCTTCTGACTGTCAGCCACGTCCCGTTTCTGAGCCAGTTGTTGGGATGAATTCACTTACATCTTACAAGACTTAAGATAACCAGACGTTTACCGTTCTTGGTCAGGAAGGTGCAAAATCTGGACAAAAACAGCCCGATAATCTTTATATGTGTACCTGGCTTGAGTTATCTGAATGAAAAGTTTCCTCATATGCTGTAAATGTTTGTTTTTTTTATTATTATTATTTTAGATCTCACCTCAGGTGCTGCTGGGTTTGCACACTGTAAAATAAAACAGCTTCAACTGAACATATGTTGTGGAAATAGCTCATTTTAATCTAGTTGTTATTCATATTTGTCTTAGACCTGTACTTTGGAGTACAAAGGTTGAATATATTAATGTACTTAGGTTATATCAATGTAAATAAGATGGTGCAAAGCAGGGACCATTTTGAGTTCATCAATTACTTCAAGTAAGGTGAACTTATGTGGGTTAAAAATGAAAGCCTCACCTCTAATTAATAATTAATAATTGTGCTCAGTTAATCAAGTTTCAAAATCTTCTTTGTTTTTTGAGGCAGAGTTTGCATATTATTTCTTCAGTAAAGCCAACATGTTACATTTTACAGTGCAGTTACATTTATAGGCAAAGTCTTCTTTAATAAATAGGCTCGGAGGTACATGGAGATAGGATATAATTTTGGCTCCACTATTTGGATTGTTATACTCAACTATGCTACCTTTAGATGAATTAAATGTGATGTAATTGAATTAATTTAATGGTGGTCTAAAGCGTGTAAGTAGCTGAGGAGTTGGATTTTTTATCTTTCAGTTTTATATCAAGGGTGAAATGAGTCCAGTACGTGTGGTGCTCCTGACTGAATGTTTGCCTCTGCTAATTTTTGCTACCCTGTAATTAAACTCCACCACTTCTGAGGGATACATTTAGATAAGTTTGGCTGACTTACATCCTTAACAATAACAATACATAACATGTTAAAGCCAGGGGAGGTGCACAGGAAGTCACCTCTGCCAACTGGACAAACTTTAACTTAAATAAATTATTTGAACAGATTTATTTCCTATACCTATTTTGTTGCATGAAGTTGTAATATGCTTCTAACTGAAGTGTATTAGAGTGAATTTCGTCATTGGCCACGAGCTGGTTGATGTTTTCCTCATCAATAAGCAGCTGATATTAGTGACTTTCTTTGCTCCAGCTGTTGCCTTAAAAAAACACCACCCGTGTTAAGTGGCATTAAATTATGAAAGCTGGATACTGAATTCATGTCCACTCACTTCTAAGAAAACTGCATACTTGCACTTGGCAAGGTGATGCAGAGTACAACTCCATATATGTGTAAAAGCTGCATAACACCTTTTATGAGGTCTAATAAATGTCTGTCAGCACTGGCTGGAGCTCCAGGCTGCATTAACTGCTGCTGGTCTTAAATACTCAAATGTTGGTGGCAGGTTTTGACAAGAAAAAATAAATGGACAATAAAAAAATATGTATAAGAGGAGGTAATTTTATGGCTTGTGAATGATGTTCATTGGTATGAATTACAGGGCACATTGCTATGAGCTGCTTTTCCTACTGATGTTTCCTACTGATGTCTTTTTGTCCTTTCAAAATAAGAGTTACATGACGGAATAACTTTGGTGCACTGTGGAACTCTTTCCTACATACCAATCGACTCCCCATGGTTGCCAAACAACAACACAGCGTTTGGTATTTTATGAGTGCAGCAGCATGCAGGTATGGAAGCTAGTAAAAGAAGCGGACCAGAAATAGTTTCAGAAAAACCTAAAAAGCCTCGGCATCCTGCTAAAAATGCAAACCACCAAAAACAGAATAAAACGAGAATCAATATTGGAGAATCTTTTAAAAGTTGGAGAAGTCTGAGAGGCCAAATTAATTTTTTATATTTTCCACATTATGCACTCAAATCAAACTTCATTTTACTTGACTGCACATTTATTTTTAACACCATACAAACCACGACACCATACAAACCACGACATCATACAAACCCCGACACCATACAAACCATAACACCATACCAACCACGACACCATACAAACCCCGACACCATACAAACCATAACACCATACAAACCATAACACCATACAAACCACGACACCATACAAACCACGACACCATACAAACCACGACACCATACAAACCCCGACACCATACAAACCCCGACACCATACAAACCCCGACACCATACAAACCCCGACACCATACAAACCACGACACCATATAAACCACGACACCATACAAACCCCGACACCATACAAACCACGACATCATACAAACCCCGACACCATACAAACCATGACACCATACAAACCATGACACCATACAAACCAAGACACCATATAAACCACGACACCATACAAACCATGACACCATACAAACCACGACATCATACAAACCCCGACACCATACAAACCCCGACACCATACAAACCACGACACCATACAAACCCCGACACCATACAAACCCCGACACCATACAAACCATGACACCATACAAACCCCGACACCATATAAACCACGACACCATACAAACCATGACACCATACAAACCCCGACACCATACAAACCCCGACACCATACAAACCATGACACCATACAAACCACGACACCATACAAACCCCGACACCATACAAACCACGACACCATACAAACCCCGACACCATACAAACCACGACACCATACAAACCACGACACCATATAAACCACGACACCATACAAACCATGACACCATACAAACCCCGACACCATACAAACCAAGACACCATACAAACCACGACACCATACAAACCACGACACCATA
>JBAFTA010000013.1:29239131-29262851 GCA_036919975.1 Melanotaenia parkinsoni | reverse complement strand
TTTCAAACCGGGCAGCCTTTTGGCCTTACTCTGGGCATGGTAGAGGGGTAAGAAATCTCTGGGTTTTCTAGTGTTAAACAAACTAAAATTGAATAAAACAGAATGTGGTGTTTGTCTGCAGAGGCAGCGGTGGACTGGTGACCTGTCCAGGGTGTACCCAGCCTCTCGCCCTCTAATTGCTGGGGCAAGCTGCAGCTTTCCACAAGCCCTGAAATTTACTAAATGGTAGAAAATGAATTAATGCTTGCAGAGGGGGCTGATTACCCTATCTGTGTAAAAGAGACAACTTAAATTAGGTTAGTATTTGCAGATTTTAACTTACACATTTTATTTCTGCTTTGTTCTGTAGTTAGCGATGGGTAAAGGATACTGATGCTTCAGAGGTTGTGTCACTCTTCCTGAAGGGGAAGGATTTGAACCACAACATAAAGGTTTGTATCAAAACACCAGTCACAGGATTCATCGTCACCGTTTCATAGGCTCATATAGTTTTAATCCTTTCTGAGGCAATGGCAGCTTGACAGCTTTGGTGCTTTACAATGATGCTATGATATGCATCACTGTTCTAGAAAATGTTGGGTTGTGAAGAGATTTGGTGTATTTTAATGATTTCCATGGCAAATGGCAGTAAACAGTGTTCAAAGGTTTTGGATCATTTTGATCTTATACCATCAAAAAAGTTAGTTTGGTTCTTATGTCCTACATTTTATGTTTAAATGATTGAATTGCATATTTAATTTTTGACAGTTATTTATAGGTGCTGTGTTTGGTCTGCACACAAGAGTTGCAGCAATGACACATCATCCATGGCGAGACAGCTGCCAGGCAGCAGGGACTGTTTTTGTTTGGGGTGAAGTGGACAAGCGCCCAGGGTGCAATCTGTGTGAGGGTGTATGAGCAAAGGGAAGAAGACAATTAAA
Organism: Melanotaenia parkinsoni; assembly: GCA_036919975.1. Taxonomy (NCBI): domain Eukaryota; kingdom Metazoa; phylum Chordata; class Actinopteri; order Atheriniformes; family Melanotaeniidae; genus Melanotaenia; species Melanotaenia parkinsoni. The sequence goes on along the minus strand of JBAFTA010000013.1, from coordinate 29,261,931 downwards.
AATAAATAAATAAAACTGCTTCCAAATACACTGTATTTCATTCAAAGTTCTGTTATGCACCAGTAGTGTCACATACAGCTTATTATTTTTAAGTAATTAAGTAATTGGTAATCATTAAAATAAACAAATCAACACAAATTTGCACATCCAGATGCAAATACACAGCGTCATCTTTGTGATGAGTTGATGTGTTTGGGATGGTAATGTTCTTATCCTCGAGTCGAGGATGAATATCAAAGAATCCATTAGTGTAGAGAGGCAGAGGAAAGACTACTGCAGCATGTCAGACATGAGGACAATCATGCCCGACAAACCTGCCAATCCACAGGAATTAAGAGGGTAGAAGCCAACTGCTCCTGATCCAGTGCAGCACTTTGATCAACTAGGATTGTTGTAAAGTGCTTTATAAATATAAATTTGAATGATTGATTGATCATTTCTATAAATGCAGATATTTGGTTATGTAATTTGCTTCTCTTCAATATACAGATGTGTATTAATACAATCTCCAGGAGGAGAGAAATCTTTTAATATTATTAGAGAAGCAATAGTTGCTGTCAATCAATCAATCAATCAATCAATCAATCAATCAATCAATCAATCAATCAATCAATCAATCAATCAATCAATCAATCAAAGGCTATTAAATAAATTCCCAACTATTTGGAACCTGTCATTTTACAGTGAGAAAGATTATTCACTAGTGGAAAATGTTCACAATAGCTGCCAAACTTCCCAGGAGAGGTTGTCCCAAGTAAAAGTTCCAAGAGCTAGCCTACATCTTAGACTCTCCAGGCATCAGTTAGCAGGTTAAATGGTAAAAGACTAACAGGTATGACATGTTTGGAAAGGCTGCAGGAGCATCTTCTCTCTTAAAAGGAAATGGTTGCAAGCCTTAGGCATTGAAAGCCACAACATTCATACAACAATGTCCTTTAAAGACGTGATAAAATTGGTGATGATCAACATTAATACTCAGTACCACATTTGGCAAAAACTAAACACCTCAAACCAATTCAAGCATGGTGGTAGAGGGATGATGATTTGGGGTTGTTTTGCAATAAGAATCTGGACACCTTGCCGATTTTGTTCCAGTTTTTTTTTTTTTTTTGCTTAGTTCTTGCTAGTATTGAATAGAGGTTTTACTTTCTTTTCCATATCACTATATGTAACAAATGTGGATGTGTAAAATTCTGCATTTTAATATCACATTTACTATCAAACCAAACAAACCTTGTCATCACCTGAGTATTCTCTTAATAACATTTCTCCTACAACATTCCTCACACATATTTCTCATGTTCCTCCCATGGGTCAAGTCATACATCATAACGATTTGCATGATCATTAACATCTAGGTACACCTTGGGGACAGACTTTGTTGTAGTAATTGGATGGGCTGATTGAAACATATGGAGGCACTTTGCTTTTAATGAGCTCTAAATGATAATGTTTGGCTAAAAGTGAAGATACTGGCACCATTAACGCCTCACCTGTTGACTAGAGCTCAATTAAATCAGTTTAATTCACTAAGAAGGTGTGAAGTTTAATTCATTTTTTATCTGTACAGTCCAAATTCATGACTAAAGTCGTCCCTATTGGCACAGAATTACATGGCATTATGTGATGTGTGTAGACTTCCTTTCATGTTGCATTATTTTGTTTAGGTGTGCAGATGAATGGCATCTGTTTTATCAATCACACATTTTCCTGTTTAGAAAGGAAAAGATAAATCTATTAGCAATTTAACATGAAGTTATCATTGTATATTACATAAATACATAAAATTCTTTTCCATCTATGTTCACCTTTTGTAGAAGTTGAGCCCTGCAGGGTGTATTGTGTAATTTCACGGTACAGAGACAATTGACAATGTCCTTTCAGTGCATGCTCCATGTTGCTTTTCTCCTCAAGCTGAACTGACTGGATAATTGCCAGTGAGGCCCAATAATGACATCCAGTAGTAGAATTCAATTTCCTGATTATTTTGTTATGATTATAATTACAGTATGTACACATGGTAAATGGATTACATTTAACATATTGCTGTTAAAAAGCCTGACATCAGAGGCAAAAGAAATGACCTGACATTTCCATAATGGCTGACTTTAACTGCACAAGTCATTTTTTTCCTTTTATAGTGGCTGTCATTCTGGCTGCTCCTTCAGCATAAAAATCCATTATTTCCCCTGGAAAACTCATAATTCATAAGCTCATTACAGAGGGTGTGAATTAAAGAGGCTCAACACGTCCTTTGTGCAATTTCCTGATCAGGACTGGCCTAGTTTTGAAAGTCAAGAACAGTTTCAAAAGCATTTATTCTTGCTGCTTCTCAAGATCTTTTCTGTGACTTTGCAAGGAGTCAGTTTGTCCTCACGTAATGGAAAATCCAGACCACACAAAGTCTTGTTGACCAGGTTTTCAGCACACTCTGCTTAATCATGACTTGTCACAGTGTTGATATGAGCCAGGCCTCTGTACGACCCTGCCTTCACCAGATTTCTGTCTTTCATACCACTTAATCATCACATTGTGCTGTTGTTGGAGCTATTGGTCTCTAGAATGTCTACTACTACACCACTAGGGGGCAGAAGCAATCCATATTAGATGTTTTGTGTAATCTAGTGCCTCCTATCTAATTTGGGGCAGGAGGTGCAGCAGAGATGATGCCTTTAAGCTCCACTGCCTCTATAGACCCAGATGCATGCAGGGAAAGAATGCTGCTCCCAAGGTCAGCCATCTGAGGACCAGCAGTGACTGCAGCCCATCTCCTTTCCCACTGATGACCGTTGGACTAATTGGCTATGGGTAGCCTCTGCGACACTGAAAGTGAAATTGAAGGAAAATGACAGCCCCTGTGGACCATCTGAGATGTAGCTTTTAAAAGGTCCCATATGGCAATTGTCAGAGTCAGGGCTGTTTGCTGCAAACTCTCCATATCCTGTTTTATAAGCCTTGTCTGCTGTTGTGGATCAGATGTAATGTGGTGGCAAAGTGCATCTCAACATCCTCCTGTCCGATGGTGGCTGTCAAATCATCACTAAGGGCAAATAAGCTTAGTCACGGACACTGACTTTACCCCTCTTCTGCTTTTGTGTGTGCTTTTTGATGCCGTGTAATCTATTAAGAGGATTTGGTGCAAATTTGAAATTGAGGGCAGAAGCATGTAAGAATTAACTCCCTTAATGTCAGAAAATTAAACAGAAACAAGGAGTGATTGGTGCTTCATTGGTAATCTGGAAGAAAATCATTAGCTTTGAAAGCTTTTTAGAAGCAGCATGCAGTTTATGTGTCCACAGAGGAGATATTTGGAGTCATTGCAAGGCACAGAAATAGCTGGCATTTTAATCTTACCTGTAGTAACATCGGTGCTGAGTCATGCGTCTCTGTGCAAGCCAAAGAAACAGAAGATCAAACTAATTTTCCTTACAGTGGAATGATTTATTCTGCATAACTGACACCAGTTTAATTGCTTTACCAAACTCAGCACCATCCATTCGTCTGAAAGTCTTAGAGAGCTTTTGTGGCATGATGACAGCACACTTCACCAGCAAAGTGAAGAGTAGACCCCCAGACTCAAAGGTTTTACTCAAATAGGTTCAGCCTGTCAAGGAAATTCTAATCAATGGTACCTAATTTAGATTTCAGTAGACTCTCTGCTGGTGAGCCAGCTGGGTGCACAAAGCTCTATTTGAGATAGGATGAGGTGAACTTGTATGAGATGCTAGCTTGTCCTGGAATAAAAGACTGTATAAAGATGTATAGACATGCACTCAATGGTGTCAGCCAATGTACAGGGAACCGCTGTACCTTTTTGAAGCTCCAAGCTTGGTGTTTGACCTTTCAGAAACCACATTTGCTCAAGAAAGTGTGGTGGTCAGCGATCTTTGAAAGCCATTTGAAAAAAAGGCTTTTATTAAAGAAACTGTGAAAATTTAATCTGAAAGATTGCCAGCATACCAACCTGTGGGAAATGATTTATAGTTAAAAAAAAAAAAAAAAAACTACTTTGCACTTCATGAATTTCTTTTAAAGGAGTTTATTGGAGCTAGTTCTGGAGCTAATGGCTAGCGGTTGTTAGTGGTTTTCCACTTTAGGGCACTTTGGCATCGGCTTTACATCTTCCAATTGATGGCTACATCCATCATTTATACGATCTATGGTTCACAAACTCAATGAAAACATCCACCATGGACAAGTACAAACTTACAAGGTCCAGGTTTAAACTTAAAAACCAGAGGGACTCGACAAATGCTACAGCAGCTAATTGTAGCAGCCCCTGTTTACAGGAACCAGTGTTATTTTCAATTTCAAGTGCAAGCAAATGTTATGAGGTCAAACACGAACACAACACATGTTGCATTTGCAGACTGTGTCAGACCTTTGCTGTCTCTCTTTTACACTTTGCGCTCACATACAGTGAAACTTAAAACAGAATTTCTAAAGTTGCTTTCATTGACAGAATCTTCTGTTTCTGTTATCGGGCAGCTAAACAAGAAAAAACTGACTACAAAGTGGCCTCTTTGAACAACACATCAAACCACAAACACTTTCAAGGGATTTCCAGATTGCTGCTCTGTTCTAATAAAATCTTCATTTAAAAACTGCTGAATCATCTGATAACGCCCAAGCAGGCAGTGGTCTAAGTCTGAGTTTGTGAACATGTTCAATGACCCTTTGAGCAAATGTGTAAGTAGCTCGGTGCTGCTGCTTTTCTTTGCTACTGAGCTTTGGCATTTCATGAAAACAATGCAGTTTTACAAGGAAAATAAAAAGGTGAGTTGATCAAATAAAATGACATTAAAATGAAACATTAAAATCAGCTTTAAGCATTCATTTAAATGACAATAATCCCAACTATGTTCAAAGATGTATAAGATTAATTTAATATTGTTAAAACAGCAGATTAAAAAAGGTCCAAATGTGCATACTTGTTAAGTTAAAAAGAAGTCAGTGCAAGTTAAAGGCTAACAGAAGATTTTATATATATTTATATTTTAGAAAGCTGGATTCTCTGACGTGAGTTCCATAGCTTTGGGGCATAATTAACAAATACTGCATCTCCAAATTTCCACCAGCTGTTAGGAGAAAATTTTGGTAAACTAACAGATGATGATTGTAGGGTACCTGGAGGTATGTAATTACAGGAATTGTTAGTAAGATAACTTGTTCTTTGGCCATTAATGTGTGGTTTAAGGAAAAGTTTTATTCAGTTCTAAAAGAAACAGGCAGCTCGTGTAGAACTGTTTAAACTGGACTAATGTGGTTTTTCTTGCTTCTGGTTAGTAGCACAAGTGTGAATAAGCTGAAGCCTCGTAGTAGGAGAGTAAAAAGCACTAAAAAAGGTGCAGTCAAGTTATCAAGTCAGCGTTGCTGAGCAGTGATGGCTCCAGGAATGTACATAATATGTCACTTTGCTACCAAACAAGTCCAGAATGCAGAGTTTTAAGGTGAGAAAGTTACACAGTGCAACTTGAAACATGGCATGGATTGGACCTACCCAACTTTAATCACTATTTCTTAGCTAACAAGCTGCAATATATCTCCAAATGGCTTAAACCTAGTGGTCTGGATAAACCTTGGTTAGATGTTGAGCAAGCATTATGTAAGGCTCTATTTATCTTTGACCTGCCATTCATCAGCTCTACACATAAGTGCTTTAAAAGTATTACCATCAGTTCCTCTTTAATGGCTTGGTGGGAATTTCTAACAATAACCAAGTCTTCATTTTTTACATGTAAGCTTACTTCCTGCAAAACAAAAGCTGATTAATTTTACTCAATGGAAAAATAAATGAATAAAACAGTTAGAACATGTAGTAGAAAATGGAAGCTGGTTGTCATTTTATTTTCTCACTACACAATATGGAATCAGCTGCATAAATTTTTTAGAATATCACCAGCTTAAATCATTTATATGTAAAAAGTATACCATTAACCAATTAAACTTGCAGCTACCTATCAGGGTGACAGAATTCTTGAATCTCAATGCCCCAAAGCTATTATCAAAAATACATAGACTATTATCCACACTAGAAGACTCAATCTGTCTTCCAACTTTAAAGAGGGAGGCTGAATTATCCAGTAACTTTAATCAAGATAAATGGTCACAAATACAGTGGGGCAAAAAAAGTATTTAGTCAGCCACCAATTGTGCAAGTTCTCTCACTTAAAAAGATGAGAGAGGCCTGTAATTTTCATTATAGCTATACCTCAACTATGAGAGACAAAATGAGAAAAAAAAATCCAGAAAATCACAGTGTCTGATTTTTAACGAATTCATTGGTAAATTCCTCTGTAAAAATAAGTATTTGGTCACCTACAAACAAGCAAGATTTCTGGCTCTCACAGACCTGTAATTTCTTCTTTAAGAGGCTCCTCTGTCCTCCACTCGTTACCTGTATTGATGGCACCTGTTAGAACTTGTTATCAGTATTAAAGACACATGTCCACAACCTCAAACAGTCAGACTCCAAACTCCACTATGGCCAAGACCAAAGAGCTGTCAAAAGACACCAGAAACAAAATTATTGACCAGGCTGGGAAGACTGAATCTGCAATAGGTAAGTTCCTTGGTGTGAAGAAATCAACTGTGGGAGCAATTAGAAAATGGAAGACATACAACACCACTGATAATCTCCCTCAATCTGGAGCGCCACACAAGATCTTACCCTGTGGGGTCAAAATGATCACGACAACAGTGAACAAAAATCACAGAACCACACGGGGGGACCTAGTGAATGACCTGCAGAAGCTGGGACCAAAGTAACAAAGGCTACCATCAGTAACACACTACGCCACCAGGGACTCAGATCCTGCAGTGCCACACGTGTCCACCTGCTTCAGCCAGTACAGGTCCAGGCCCGCCTGAAGTCCGCTAGAGAGCATTTGGATGATCCAGAAGAGGATTGGGAGAATGTCATATGGTCAGATAAAACCAAAAAAGAACTTTTCGGTAAAAACTCAACCTGTTGTGTTTGGATGAGAAAGACTCCTTGTTCAGTCCCCACTCCTCATCACTGATCACTCTTTATTCTTCATTCTGCATGCTGACAGTCACTGAGCTGTCCAGCGGGTTTATACACTAGGAGAATTATTTTCTTTATCTGTGACTGTGTGTCTACTGCGGTTGTTGTTGTGATACGTTTGTGATAGGATAGGTCTTTTTCATTTGGTTATTATTTAGGAAGTCGTGCTCACTGGCAGCTCTATTTTTTCTGTAAATTTTCTGGTGTGTTTATGTAAAAATGCAGCAGTTTGTCTGGTGATGGTTTGGATTGATGGGTCTTTGCCTTCTGTCTGTGGTGTTTTTGTCTCCTCTTTCTTCTTTCTGCTTTTCCCTTTTGCTTCTTTTTGCTCTTTCTTCTTTTTCTGTCCCTTTTGGTCAGGTCCAGCAAGATTACATAAATTCCATAATTCAATTCAACAGTAAATAAAAAATAAATTAAAATAATAAGCTTATCAAGAGGAGCCTTATACCCATAAGCCTCCCCTTGGCAAAGCAAATTTATTCGGCACAACACAGCAACCAGACTATCATTGTGCTTGCTATGATGCTGGACAGGATAGGTTAAAAAAAAGAAAAACAAAAAAACAAACAAAAAAAAAACAAAACAAAAAGGCATTGAATAAAATAACTAATCTCCACTTGGACAGAAACAGAAATGAATGTTGACAGTCTACAACGTCTGTCTCACCATATCTTATGGCTTTGATGTAAAGTCAATAACATTAGCTGAAGATATGATCTTGGAATATGTTTGTCTAAACATACTGATAATAGCAGTTTTACGTGACATCACATCCAATGTGCAAGTTGTTTTCTCTCTCTATTTATTAAATAATATAAAAAATAGAAATATGCTCAGATAATAATGGAAAATCATCCCAAAATCCCAAGCAGCTGACAAAGAAAAAGAAAAACAACATAAAAGAAGAATAAAAAAATAAACAAAAGCATAAATTAAAAAAAAATCAATTAAAATCATGGGCTTAATCACCATACAGTGCTAATATTTCTGAAAGCCTAAAGGCATTTTTTCCCTGATATCTTAACAGATGCAATCCATTGTGTAAGTTGTGGAGTAACATGAAGGATGATCAAACTTGTTCCTTGTAGACCAGATTATGTAGCAGACATGTTTTTGATCACTGGAAAATTCCCTTTGTTTGTCAATCATTCATATCATTGAACAGCCATAAAGAAAAAAATGTCATAAAAGATGGAGAACAAGCCAAAGATTTTCATAAAAACACATCAAGAAAAGTGGCTTGTGAACCTCTTTTTTGGGATAAAAAGGAGATGAATGAGAGCATGCCAGCGTTTCCTGTTGTTATTTCATTAAACATTTGTAAATCAGCTAGTAAGGGCTCCACTTTGTTAGTCTATCTTGTAGGTAAATTTAAGCTCAAATGTTGCTCTGCAGTTGCCAAGCAACAGCATATAAATTGAGCTTATTTTAACATGAACTAATGATGTAATGATTCACCAGGATGTCCTAGCATCTCTATAAAGAACACAACATGTGCTGGGCTCCTACATCCACTTACAGGCCACGATAAAGCGAAACAGTCATAGTTTATTTACACCAAACACACATAGCAACATTGCTGTAAAACACCTAAATTCCTATTTAAATTAATCAAAAAAGACTCGTCAGGAGATTTAATCCAAATAGTTTTTATTCATGTACACACATAGAAGCTTTTCCATGTGGTGTAAGTTGTGAAAGCTTGTCTGAAACACCAGATAGTTCAAGACATCGGTGAACTAATTTAATAGGTATTTCTTAAACTAAAAGCTTAATTTTTTTCTTGGATAACATCAAAGGATCTTAGCTATCATGTAAGTTCACTTTTTTCCTCCCAGCTTCATATATCATGCTGATTATATGACTATATTATCATATTTATTTAGGCCCATACATAAACAACATGTTGAATTTAAGTTTTAAGAGTTTGCTTTAGTAAACGGTTAAACTGTATTATGATTTTGGTTGAGACAAACAGCACAAACCAGTAGTTTGATTTTCTCTGTCTGCTTTTCTTTAACTCAGGTTTCATATCAGATATGTGACATATTTCTTCGACCAGAGGCAGGCGGTGTATGAGTTTCTTTATTACTACTATCCCGACCGAGCGGCCATATAAGAAATATGAGCTTTGTAACTTGCAGCTCATATTCAGAAATGTACAATAAAAAACACTGAAGCCTTTTACAGAGAATTTATATCCAAAATCTTATTGATCAGACAAGTCTGAAAGAAGATTAATCTTTGTTGCCTTGCTTCTTATTGGATTTCACTTTGTTTTATATGAAAGGCTTTCGAACTGTTGGCTTCCAGGAGTTCGGTTGCAATTTGATGAAAGAGCACAGTAATGATCAAAGACGATCAAGGCTAAACTAAACTATTGGCTTTTATATTAAACTAATGACAGTATGGACCCTCAACATTATTAAATAATTTGTAAGACAAAACTATATATAAATGATCACTGATACCTCAACCAACCAAAAAAACAATTTGGTTGGAGGAAAATATAATAAGGTAAAACAAATAAGTGAGTTTGTCGCTAGTTTGACGTTCAACCTATAGTTTATGTTTAGATTAATAAATGGGACGAACCACAACAGATAATTTTTTATTTAACAAAAGATAAACCAAGAAGGAGGTTTATTTTATTTGTTAAAGTTAAGACTCTAAAGGTCTCACGGCAGCACTTACATCAGGTTGATCTCTAGTTTCAGTCAAACGTTAGCTGTAAGACAGATAGCCTCACATCTGACTCACAATAATTTGATTTACAGACAAGTTAATGGTCCACTCAATGACAGCGAGGTGTCCAGGTCCTGTGGTGCATTACAAGTCATCATCCCCCCACCACCGTGCTTTACAGCTAGAATGAGGTATCTGTGTTGACATGCTGCATTTAGTTTTCTCCAAATGTGAGAAAATGTGTATAATGCTGCTGCATTTAACCAAACATCCCCACTTTGGTTTGGTCTCCCTAAAAAAAGTTGTAGTTTGTTCAGATGCACTTTTGTAAATCTAAGATGTGCTGGCATGTTATTTCTAAAGAAAAGAGGCTTTGTCATCGTTACTGTCATACAGGTTTAGTCTTTTTTGAAGCGTAATGCCATGAACTTTAACATGCTGAGGGTAAATGTAGATTAAGGCTTTTGCAGCTTCTTTGAGCATTGTGCCTTCTGACCTTGGCCTGAACTTGCTGGAATATCCACATCTGGAAAGACTGGCAGCTGTCTTGAAAGTTTTCCGCTTGTGAATAATCCTTCTTACACTGGAATGATGAACTTTTAATTGCTTGCAAATGACCTTATAGCTCTTCCGGGATTGATGATCAATAACAGCTTTTCTCTAAGATCATTGCTGATGTCTTTCCTCCTTGACATTGTGTTAACACACACCTGAATGCTGCAGAACAGCAAACTGACTAAATCTCTGCTTTTATAGAGGTGATCACACTGATAAAGATAAATTTTTTAGGTGAATTTGTGAATCAGCGAAGTGAATCAGCAGCACCTGCTACAGTCCTGGAAGCAAGGATGATGGTTTTAGCTTCTCACATTGTACGACTGTCACATTTTAAGCCCATTATTCCATATTTGTACCAGTGTTATCTACCTGGTATACATTCAAATATATCTAAAATTGAGCAAATGGCTTTTTTGAAGAAATAATAATAGTTATAATAATTTCAGCTAAAAGTTTAGACGCTTTAGTCTTTTTGTTAAAACATCCTTGAGCCAGGAAATTAGTTTCACGTATTTTTGTAAATGGAGAAATATACTAAAGTGTGGAAGTAAAGCAGAAAGCCATATCTGCAAATGCCTAAAGGAAATGTAATTTTTTCCAATGCACATTCAGTTTCTGAAGTTGGTGAGCTATATTTATTTTTAAATATTTATTTTTACTAAACGTTTTGCATGAGTTGCAGGTTTTTTGGAGCGGCTTGGAATTTAAATGTCCTGTCAAGGCTCGGTCTCAGAGCCACGTGTGGATCTGAGCATTGCTGACATAAGCAGATGCTTGTCAACTGTCATGGTGTCAAATACCATATTTGCATGCTTAACGCTTGCTTTTTAAAATGTATTTACTTTTGCTATTGCTGTACACTGAAAATTTCCAGCTAAAGCACCCCTTCGGCTAGTCCTGCTCTGTATATTTTTGTGCTCAGACTCAAGTTTCGTCAAGTCTCACTTTTCATGCTGATCGGCAGGAACGAATGAGAAATAACATTTTAATAATAATGATGACCTGGATAGTTTTGGGTAGAGGTTATTTGTATGTTGTTTATGGATAAAAACTGTCACTATACTATTTTAAGATTTTTTCTAAAGTTATTAACCTAGGTTACCATAACAACGCTGGACATTGGCTGGCAGCATTGTGTTGTTAAACTGAAAAGCAACATTTCCAGGATTAAAATTTTATTTCAATATACTGTAGCATGAAATTTCAATTCAGTTCTAACTGGGATTTAGGTTACACAAACAAACAAACAAATAAATAAATAACTTAAATGAATAAATCTAATCAAATCTATTAAGCACTTTTTATACAGGGAGCAGCCCGAAAGTGCTTTACATAAGTACATAAGTACTTTAATAAAAACAATAATGTTTGCATTTAAAATTAAAAACACCTGTTCCTTCTCTCTCTCTCTCTCTCTCTCTCTCTCTCTCAGACACACACACACAAACGTTTATCATTAACTCAGGGAATATGTAAAACCCTGTCATTGGATAATTACTACACGGATAATGATGTTTCAGCTAAAAAGTTATTTAACAACAAATGATGCATTGAATACTTCTCATTTGTTTAACAACATATGAGATGACACATCTTGTGGTTGTAGAAGAGATGCTTTAGAAAAGTCAAATTATTGGGAAACATCTAGCGAGAAGCACAAACTACTAGAACTGTCCAACACATTATTAAAAACTGGAAAGTGGGGAACCATCGTCTTCCAGCAAGAAATGTGTTCAGAAAATAATCCTGAATGATGGGAATCACAGATCAGATTGTAAGAAAAACCACCAGAAGAACTCAGGGTTGTGTTTGATGGTGAAAGTAAGAACATTTCCACATGAACAATGTGAAGTGAATTGAAGGGAAAAAGCTTTAATTTGCTAGGGCACCAAGGTTTGGACTTAGACGTGGTCAGGTCTAAGTACAGCAACATTATGTGTCCAAACAATGAGGTCAGCTGATAGCTGAATATGGTGAATGAGCAGCTTATTTCATCAATTCCATCAATGGCATATTCCAAGATGTCACTGCCAAGATTCATCAGGCTCAGACTGTGAAAGGGAGCTTCAGGGAGCAGGAGACATCATTTTTACACATGGATTGGCCACCAGAGTCCAGACCTGAACCCCATCTGTGGGATGTGCTGGAGAAGGCTTTGCACAGTGGTTGGACTCTCCCATCATCAATACAAGATCTTGGTGAAAAATGAATGTAACACTGGATGGAAATTAATCTTGTGACACTGCAGAAGTTCATCGAAACAATTCCACAGATAATGCTGCCGTAATCAAAGCTAACGGCAGTCCAAATGAACATCGGAGTGCATGACCTTATTTTTGGACATCAGAGAAATATTTAAGCAAGACAAAAAGCTAATTTAAAAACAGAAGAACCATCTAGTTTCTAAGGATGTCTGTTAACTCTGTTGTGTCTCATGTGTTTTTCCCACCAGAGCTCAGGCTGTGAGGGGCTCTGCTGAGGGCTTTGGAGTCATGAATATTTCATCATTCATACATTTACTTTTTACTGGTCTCTGCTGGCAGAGCCGGCTGGTTACTTTCCCCTTGCTACATGCAAAGTGCAGATACACACAAGGAGGTGTTTGACAGTTTGTTTGTATGAGGACATCATAAGGACAATCCAGCCTCAGCATGACTGCAATACATAAAAAGCCATGGTGGAGGTGTGCTGCAGAAAAGGGGTTTCCAGCAAGCTGACATGCTGTTTATCAGCAATAAAAGGGTAAATATAAGTGTGTTGGCTTGCTAGTCACAAAATGCCTTAGTGTCCACCCTCAGCCTGCTTAGCATGTGTTTATAAAAGTGAAAGATATTAAACAACACATGCTGATTTATTTCAAGAAAAAGCCCTTCTAGGTTTCACACATACAGGTATAACTCTTATATGTTGGATGTATGGAGGCTTTGCACACAGAGTTGCTTTAAACCTAATCAGCAAAAAGAGGCTTTATTGTCATCCACATTAAATAATCCCATCTCTGCACACTTCTTTCTGCTCTGCTTACACATGCATGTTTCATATATGCTGCACTCATCATCACAAGGGTGATCTCATTCATTGAAGGTGATTTCTCAGGTGTTCTATCAAACATAAATGTATTTCATGATTTGAATATTCTGTATATTTAGCAGAAAATTGAGCCCTTGGGGAGCTGAGGTAATAAAATATGTCTGGTTTTCTTAACACATTTTTAAATCTAATCATAAATGCAGCTTCCCCTGTTATTCTTTACACTTCTAAGACATTCTTGCTTCTCAGCCATTTGTAACTGAGATTAATTAAATGTCATTTAATTTATTTCTGTTGCTTAGAATTTCAAGAGACCATTTCTTTTTCAAAAACATTGTGGGAATAATGGTAAATCCCCCCCAAAATCCCCCCCCAAAAATGAAACCACTGTTTCGGTTGGTGGTTGCTGCTGTTTTTAAAGTGCTTTATGGCCACAGTTGACTTGGCTAATGTGACCACAGTTATCACAGCTATGTATGTGTGTGTGTGTGTGTGTGTGTGTGTGTGTGTGTGTGTGTGTGTGTGTGTGTGTGTGTGTGTGTTAAAGGGAAGAACAAAATTATTTCCTGTCTTAGTAAATGGCCCCTCTGATAAAATCTTGTCCACCCTCTGGCCTCTCCTTGAATAAAAGTCTAGATCTACTACTGATATTTATGCTTTATTCCCTTGGGGAGTGTGTCTAAACTTCGTTAAACAACATGTAATTAATGTGAACCTATTTTGTTCATTTCATGCATTTGTTTACTTTTTATCCACTTTTTCAGTAGCAGGGTGTAAGAATTTATTTCACTGGCTATTTGATAATGAATGGCGACTGCAAGCGCTGATTTGCGTCCCTTGTCTGCGTTAGAAAATAATACACTTAAATAGATGCTATCATAACCGGGTAGTTTGCCAGAATTACATTTTCATTATATATTTAAATAATTTATTTATTTGGAACCAAATTTAAAGATGCTGCTGTGGTCCCAGGAGTTACCTTCTTTTTGTTTTTTTGGGGGCACTTGAAGCCTATAGCGTGACAGGAAAGGGGGCAGGGAGAGGGGAGGGTAACATGCAGCTGACGGCCACATGCCAGGATTCAAACCTGTGATGGAAGAGTTGAAACATGGGACTTCTGCTCAACCAAAATAAGAATAATTTTACTACTATCGGGGTACTTTTGAATGGAACTGTTGTAGTGGAGCACAATTAATCAGGTGTGCAAGACATGCTGCAAGGTGCATTTATTGGCTTGACGGTTACTTTCAAGCGGAAGATTTTTATTTCCCTTTTTCCTCCCACTGCTAAATGTAGCTGGAAGCAGCAGATAAGCAGATGTCACCTCTTTTTCTGACCATATCTTCCTTTGCATGTTCTCATCATTAACAATGAACAAACTATGGTGCAGAAGACCCTCATCATGAGAACAACAGATTGTGATTGATGGGTGGCGTGCCTGCTGAGACGTGGGTGGAGGGACAGGAATGGCACAGACAGCACATCAGCAGATGGTTGGTGATATAAAGCAGCAGCCTCACTCCAGATAGGTTAATTAGCCTGATGAGTAAAAAATGTGTTGAATTTGGCACCTTGTCTGCACCTAGTTGATGTGTTCTCTCACATTACTTAGCTATCAGTATTCAGGAGCCTGCAGATGAGCCTTCCTCTGTACTCTGGTGAGAATCAAACTGTCAGGGCTAAGGAGTAGGTGATATCAGTTTTCACTGGTCTGTTGACCAGCAATTCATTTTAGTAGCAGGCGTCATTCAAAAAGAACAAGCAGGATATGAAGCTTGAAGCATAAAACACTGACAGGAACAAGAGACGGCTCTGTTCTTGTGTGCATTGCATAAAGTGGAGCAAACCTGTTTCTGATTAAATATACTGACTTTTCAGCCCAATATGAAATATTTTCAAGATCAAGGCACAGTTACTTTATTGTTCCCTTGGGAAATGGGTCTTTGGTCCACCTTTGTTTCCACA
The DNA here is from genome assembly GCA_036919975.1 of Melanotaenia parkinsoni. Lineage (NCBI taxonomy): Eukaryota > Metazoa > Chordata > Actinopteri > Atheriniformes > Melanotaeniidae > Melanotaenia > Melanotaenia parkinsoni. The sequence continues at coordinate 29,246,663 of JBAFTA010000013.1, read as the reverse complement.
CAGGGTCCAGCTGCTACTCAGCTTTAAAAGATACTATTACAGCAGTTATCGTAATGTTTGCAAGCCAACCTTATAAATAGCTACATATTAGTTCAAGATCCTCGCATGAATATGAAAAGAGAGTAATTCAAGTTTGGTTTCAGGCTTTGATCCCATCATTCCTTACACGTACATTTTCAAGACTTGATAATAGAGTGATGAAAGAAATTTCAAGTGGATGCTGGGTCGACAGAGGGGCTAAAAAAAGCAGATCGTGTGTTGGTTGCAGCAGCAGCAAGTATGAGGCAGACAAGAATACTGGAAGTTCACAGCTTAAATAGACCACCCAGATTGGATGAGTACATTTGATATGTGGCATGCAGAATGTGAGGCAGATCACATTAGGGACGGGGTATATCAACATTTTTCCTTTCAATATGATACGTGATGGCACTTTTTCACCAATACCAATGGGAAATATAACATTTGAATAAAACTCATAAATAGCATAAATACTTGAAAGAAATGCTCATATAATGCTAACACAAAAGACAAGAAATGAATATTAAATTAATTAAATTTAGATCTTAGTTTATTTTAAGCTACATTTACAACATTTAGAATATTTACAGTTTCTCATGTCTGAAAAGGAGTCAGAAGTATAAACATATATGGCCCTACCTCATTTTCACAATACACTGTATCACTCCAACTCAAATCTTCTATTAAGACAGATTTCCTTAAACTGAAAGAAACTGTCCAGAAACTTGCATTAAACCAGTATGATATTAAACACAACATCATTATCACTTACACTAGCATCATCATCACCATGACATCAGGACATCTATCATGACATCTAATTGTGTGCCTTGAGGAAATACACCCCAGCTGGTTGTGGAGCAGAATTTTATAGCTTAATACTCCCAGAAGTAAAAACAAATAACAAGTTGTCTATTAGTTTAGTGGTGTTACAATATTTAAACAAATATTAAATCTAATATTTGGACAGGCAGTTATCTAAGTATTAAATCTGGAGTGTCAATACGGCCATCACTAGATCACATGGGAGGCAGCAGAGCTTTGTCCACAGTAAAAATGATGTCATTCACTCTTTCCACATCTTACCAATGCTTACTTGGCTGCAAACGCTTTTAAGGGTTGGAGATGATGATTGTGACTGAACTTGTTTCTGGGACAGATTGCTGCTTTCAGACTTTTCAAGCAGTTGCACTTTTCTACTTATTCCCACTGACATGTGGTTAGAGTTTGAATTAATGTATTTGGATGGATTTAAATATGACAAAACACATAGTTAGATGGTAACACAAATCTGAATGTTATGGTACAGACATTTTTCTGTTCGTGTATCAGGACTCCTGCCACGTCATATGAATGTTACCTTACAGCAAGTCACAGCCTGGGGAACCAGAATCATCTCACAATGTTCAACCACACATTGTGACATAACTATGTTTTGGATAAGCTGATAAAAATGTGCATATTTCATATTTTCTGATGTTTGGGGAACTCATGTTTGTTTTTTGATGAGACAAATAGATTGCAAAATTAAGCAAATAGACTACACAAATCAAATAACTGGTAAATAAAACAGTAGGTCAATTTAATTAAGTAAACAAACATGCCATTTATGTGCATATTATTTTATGAGAAAGTGGGTTGTTCAGTGACATAAGTCTGCAGTGATAATATCATGTACTCAGTTGTTTCTGTAGTTTAAACTTTCCATTGTGCCCTCACCCCTTTGGCATCTAATCAAATTCTCCCATTGCCTCCACTGTTGCCCTGTCTGCCTTCCTGCTGCTGCAGGAGAAACTGCAAACTCTCAACTCCTTTAAAGAAACTGTCAAAGGTGAGCAAGCAACATTAAAAGTGGAATTGACCCTCTTTGTGTTGAATACTCAGCAGCTTTTTATAACAGCGCAACCAGCAAGCAAAAGGTATTCTATTAAGATCTGCTTATTTTTTAATACCTGCTGGCAATGTGGTATCACTAGCTTCCAATTTGCATATAAATCTATTCTATTTTACTGGTATACTATGAGGAGGATTTATTATGAGCAGCTCAGCAGACACACTAAAATATATTCTGACTCTATTATAGGATTCCTCTCATCAAAGATTGGTCTTTGTTATTAAGACCTCAACCACAAGGGCTTAAACACAGACCTGAATAACAGATTAGGCAACTTGGTTTGATGGTGCTATAAGGCACTTCAAACATTTACTTGAGTCTGATGTAAACAAAATACTGCTTGTTCAAAGGGTATCAGGTAGAAACCTGTTTGTGGAGCTGCATAATGCAGGATGCTGAGGATCACAGCCTGTACTAAACTTAACAATGTGCTGCTGGATCTGTGCTCTCAGATCACCCTATTTTCTATTTCTTTTTGTTTTTTTAAGAATTATTACCACTTATAAGAGGTGTTCGGGATTAACCTTGTGTTGTCAAAGGTTTCAAACAGATAAGACACTATAAGAATAGCACATGCCTCGCTCTTAGCTCGGTGCCTCATTCTGCTTCAAAGCAAACAAACGTGTGAAAGTCTGCAGCATGTAGATCATGCAGAGCCTTGAGACAACATTTAGTATGTAAAACGCAATGTGGTATGATGTCAAATTAAATAAAGGCAGAAAATGTCACCATAACTACTTAATCTAACGTGGGTGTGTAGTCTATATGCGCATATGCAGTCATGTGAAAAACACAGTTATAGTAATTCCTAGTGGAATAGGGGGATATCAACACATTGGCCATTTTGAACCCACCATGGTTGAGTAAGCAGAGAAACAATAAATTGGCAGAGCAACGGGTAAGACACGAGTCAACATTGGACTGAAGAGAACTCGGAGAAGAGACAATATGCTAAATCATCTCTCTTGTAATTAAGACTGCATGTCTTAATGGGACTACCTGTATAAATAAATGTTAAATAAAATAAGATCATTTAGGGGGCTATCAGGCCCTTCTCTTGTGGAATCAGATCCTAGTTTGGTTTTGGGAGGCAGAGATCCTCTCTATCCTTAAGATTAGACTTTTTTTTTTTTTTTTTGATAAATCTTATAGCTAGGGGTGTTTAGCCATTCCTTAGTTATGCTGTCCTAGGCTTAGACCGCTGAGGGACATCCATGATGTACTGTGCACTTCCTCCCCCTCTCTGCTCCTTATCTTCCATGTATAAACATATAACAGTATTGGCAATCTTAACGGGTATTTCTCCTTTCAGTAGGTCTTCCTGGCTAAAGCATCTGTTGGTCTCTACTTTTTGTCCTCTCCATCCCATCCGGTCAAGGTAGATGGGCACCCTTCCTGAGTCGGGTTCTGGCTAAAGTTTGTTTCCTTCCTGTTAAATGTGAGTTTTTTCCTTTTCACTGTTGCCTGCAGTCCTGTGCATGATCAAGATGGAGGACTGAATTGAAATCAAGATTTAATGCAATTTATTTATTTATTATTATTAACTGTGTTATTATAAATTGGCTTAAATGTATTTGTCTGTAAAGTGCCCTGAGATGTTGCTGTTGTGAATTGGCGCTATAGAAATAAAGATTAACTAAACTGAATAAATAAAAGCCATTTCACTGTGTGCCTTAGTGACACACCAACACAGCGACATGTTACAACAACAATCTAAATGTTGCTTCCTGGTTGTGTTTATACAATCACCTAACATGCTTGGGGGTTAAAAATCAAGGTTTAAAAACACCTTGACTAGTACTAAGGTATATACATATACAATTTCACAAACAAACCAAAATATCTGAAGTTCAAATGCTAGACACCTTAGAAAGGTTAAACTATGTGATGGCATAGATCAGGGATCACCAACTACAGTCCTTGAGGGTCATTGTCCTGCAGGTTTAAGATGTTTCCCTGCTGCAACACACCTGATTCAAGTGAAAAGTTTCTCCACAGTTTTGTTGATGACATATTTTTGATTCAGGTGTGTAGCAGAAAGGGACACAGTGGCCTTTTAGGACCAGAGATGGTGATCTGGTATAGATGCTTATACATTATCCAACAAATTTTTAAAGTTTTATATTTTGAGAAATACCTGTAAGTTTAGTATCTAGTGCTTCACATGAGTTTCTACACCGTCAAGCAGATGAAATCACAGAAATTCTTCTAAGTCTACAACTTCTTAGTGTCTGGATGGGTGAAAGCAGTGTGGATTATGACCATGATAAATTACAAATCTTTTCTAAGTGTGTAATTGTGCATGTTAGCGGTTTTTTAAGGCGTCATTACTACGTGTTTGCTACTCCATTGTGGTCCAGATTTTTCGTAGGAGCCCAGTTTATGTTGTCTTTGTCACAAAGATTACAAGGACATCCTCATAAATGAACCAAAATATTAACTTAAAATTAAGATTAGCTCATTAGACATTGTTTCTTGCTTAACAACCCAATGAGTAAAACAAGAATGCAGCTATGCCCCATGAACTTTAAATTACCACCAAAACAACAGAAGTAAACAGAGAACTCTTATCAACGGAAGCAAAGTGATTTACAACATTTTTACATGGTGATCATTGCAAACTCTGTATGCTTTGAATAATTTTGATCCCAATGAAAGGTTTACAAGTCATTCCTCTGTCTTTTTGTGAAATCCTCAACTCATCATCCCTTTTTTATGACTTCAAATAAGGAACCCTGAAATAACCTTGATCAGTTTCATGATTTGATAATTGGAACAGCCAAAGTCAGTGCAAACACAGGGCATTTCCAGCCACCAAAAACAGGTTTGCCAACCATACTCTGGTTTACAAGGAGCTATATTCTCCACTACTCCACTACTTTGTGTTATTCAGGCAGATTTAAAGGCAGATATGATGTCACATTAAACCATGTCATAGGCCATTAGAGCCAATGAAACATGGCGCTGACATGGGGCTGTTTTAACCTGTTCTCCATTCAGGACCTCAGATAATTAAGTATAGTCCGCACACCAGAAGTTGCTCCTTAAAAAGTTTAATATGTGTTACGTTTTCGGGCGCCAACCCTTCTCCATTCAGGACCTGACATCATTAAAGTGGTTCTATTATGCTAATTTACTTTAATATGCGAGTCCACAAGGGCAGCAATCAATCCAGCATTTTTTTACAACCTCTTTTCGATCCTCTGAGATCAGCCGCTGCCAGAAACAAGCAGAATGAGACTCTTCTTTCCTGAGCCCCGCCTCCCTCTGATGCAGGGTGCCTCTGATTGGTCAACTCCCGGGAGTAGTTGTTGGGAGTGTGCACTGTTTTCGTCATGTAAACACCGGCAGAACTCGTAAACAAACCGAAGTGATATAAATACTCAATAACACAAAATATACATAACCATTGTGTTGTCCTTGTGTGGAAAGGTTACGATGGTTGCATTCACCCTTAGGAGAAATTCCTCAAACTTGACTTTATTCTACAGCAATCCAAGAATTGAACATCCTTTAAGGGCACATTCACACCAGCCTTTTTTTATTTAAATCCAAGTCTGGATTCTGATCTGAATCAAAGAAGCGGACTCGGTCTGCCTACAAATGCGGGTCTTGGTCCGCTTCAAATGGACCAAATACAGGAAGCGGATTAGAAAACAAAGTGCACTGTGGGTTCAGTGCACGACATTATGGGTAAAAAACACAACTAAAACACAAGCGTGTGGGATGATAGGCAGCTCTGGACAGGAGAAATGGCTGAAGGGTCAGACGTGGAAGAATTTGTAAAAAGTTTTGATAGAAATCAGATCAACACAAGACAAACACAAGGATCTGACGCAGCTGATCCATATTTAGCTGCTATGTACTAGAAACCAAAGTTCTTCTGCATTATCCAATAGATGAACAAATTTTCTTCTTCCTTTTGTGTCTCATCATCTCCTTCAGTAATTCTTAGTGCAGTGCTACTTTTGGTGGAGAGTGCAACGTGTTATTTAAAAGGTCCAGAAAAATAATGCACTACCCAACTGAACCGAGTCCTCAGTTGGACCGAATCCCTGGCAGATCAGCAGAGAGCTGTTGTCACTGGTGGGTTTTATTTTGAGTAAAGTGAGGGTTCATGAAGCTGTCAGAGCAACAACTCGCTGCTCTAAATAAGATGAATGAGCCGAAACTTCCTATGACAACTGTGAGCTGTTATGTCTTTACATGTACTGCAGCCAGAACTCAAAGCATGCACATCCTGACAGCGCTGATGAACTGCTACATGTTTTATGCTGAAGGGCAAGCCCATGTTCTTCAGGAGAGGCTTCACAATGCTTTAGATGTAAGAAATTATGGAGGAAGACATGGGATAAATTTAAACTCAGCTCATATCTGACAGCTCTGTCATGTAAACTCTTTCATTCTGCTCTGCAAGATCAGCTCTCCCTTTACAGACATTGTTGGGTGATGCATAAATAATGAGGGCCATCAGCCATCATTATAATTAACTGTTATCAGTGACTTTGCACCGTGGCAGACGTCTTTGCTTTGCAAACCAACCCCTTTTACATAACGTGCTGTAATGATGTTTAAGCTCCATGAAAACAATGCATAGTAGTGGACACGCAACATTACTTCACCTCTAGAAAGCAATTACCACCTGACACATGGGTTCCCTTGATCAACACAGCAAGCGTTATGACCAGCAGAAATCCACTTTTGGAGACAGGTGATGATGTAGGGAGAACAAATGTAAGATTATTAAAAAGAGGTAAAGGTTAGGTTACTCATATTTTGATTTTCAGTTAAAAATAACCTAGATTTTGACAATGAAACTACTTTTCTGTACCGAGTTGTTGATCTTAACTCAGAACCATCATCACGCTATGTTAAAAATGGATTTTTTTTTTTTTTTACAGATTACTCTGACTTGGCTAGTTCTTTGGTTTGGAAGACATGAAAAAACATGTAATTCCAATATTCACTACTATATGGGAACTGTGACAATGTGAAATGGTTGATCCCAGTGTTCAATTCCTCAGATAATCTTTACTGCACCAGTTAGGCAACAGTCTTCATACACCACAATCCCCTCCAGTGGAGATGCCATCTATTTTAATTCAAAAACTTAAACAGAGGAGATTTCTTCAGAGCGTCCCAGAGAAAAATTTTGAGCAAAATGAAACCCAGTCAGAAAGAATCAGTCAGTAAGCCAGAGGCGTTGCTAGAAATAGAGCCATACTTGTCAAGATTCATGGTTTATGTTCCTTGTTTAATGTTATGTTGTTTCATGTTCTTGGTTTTTATGTTCATGGTTTATGTTCTGGGTTTTTGTCATTTTCGTGGTTTGTGGCGTTTAGGGTCTTGTTTAGCTCTGTGTTGCATTTTAATTCCTGCTCATTAGTTCACCTGGTATGATTAGCTCATCCACCTCACTTGTGCCTTGTTAATCCTTCAGTGTATTTAAGCCATCGGCTTCAGTTCGCCGGTCCACTGTTTGTGGCTTTTTTTTTAATGTTTGTTACAGTTAGACATTGTCCATGTCATGTCAGCCGTTCCTAGGGATGGTGAAAGCGAGGCCTCATGAATCATCGAGCCAACTTTGACCAAATGCTTGAAAATGGCTTGGTGTTCA
>JBAFTA010000013.1:29224757-29237499 GCA_036919975.1 Melanotaenia parkinsoni | reverse complement strand
TTTCTTTCTTTCTTTCTTTCTTTCTTTCTTTCTTTCTTTCTTTCTTTCTTTCTTTCTTTCTTTCTTTCTTTTCTTTTAGATCCCTTGTTCATCCTTTTTGATTCTAATTTGTTTTTTATAACCGTGCATTTATCTATTTACACTTTGTAATTACAGTGTCTGTCCTTATTTTATGTGTCCGTGTTATACACCTGATTGTACTTTCCACTGTGTGAAATTTAGGGCTGGGCAATACTGCAAAGTTAATCTAGGGCAAGTATCACTGATACCGATACAATACCAATACTTTTAGTTTTAAAATGATCCAATCATTTAATGATTTTGCCTTTAATTATCAATCATGATTATGTTCACAAAAAAATATAGTATAAAGTTTGTTTTTTTTCAATTAAAACATTTTTATTAACAAACCTAAAGGCAGCTGAGTCATTTAAATTTAAGCGTTTTTATTTATAAAATAACTTTGTTAAATAACATTAACAATAAAACAAAATAAAAAAAAAACTGTTTCCTGTTATCACAATTCTTGATAAAAAGTAACACTCACGGCTCACCTTCTGAATGAAAGTCTGCTTTTGGGCTCTTGGGGCTCTCGGCCCTCCACTCTGGTCTTCGCTCTGGTCGCCCTGGATGGCCAGAGCTCTGGGCCACCCTGCACTGAAAAAAGTTGGAGTACTATTTACTTAGAGAAACCTTGATTAGTTTTTTCCCACCATAAATTTTGAATAAATTCTACAAGGGTGATTTTCAAGTAAACTTTATTTGCAGATATGAGTTGTTCCTACAAGAATAACTCGAGTAACCTTTTAATTGTTATCAATGTTGTCATTGAAGTTCTTCTTAGACTTTGTTTGCATCAAACTGAAAATCTCACGTTAAATTTAATGGTATTTCAGGGTTTTTTAAAAAAAAGATTTTCTAAGTTTTATTTACAGGCCATATTCAGGTAACATTTACATACAACTTACATAATTTATTATCTATGTCTGTGGCATAATGAGCCTTCAAAAAAAGTAAAGTTATTTTTAAACACCATCTTTATTTCTCTTTTGCACACACGAGTGGGTACGGTTTTATATTTAAACACATTCACAAACACTTAAATGTGTTTTCAATGAAAGTTGTTGAAACAAGCTGAGAGAACATTTGCATGACAAAACCTTTGCTGCAAAAAGATTGAAATTAAAGCACTTTGAAATGCATCTTTCCGATCTGACAGACATTTGTTATTCATAAAAAATAAAATAAATCAACTGTATCAACAAAGGCTCAATGAGGCAGTTAAAGATTTACACTAAAAGGTAAAATATATTTCAAAACTCTGACCTTTTCTTTTTGTTGGCCCAAAAATATGAAAATTCTAAAATGGCCATGAGTTGTTTTGTTGAGGCTAAAAAGGGACAGTTTAAGTAGAGCGTAGAACATACTTTGCCAATTTACTGTATCCTTTTTATCCTTTCAGTCATTACAACAAACATTGCACATATCCCAAGAACATTTACACAAATTGACCTAGCACATCTCAAAAGAAATGACTATTACAGCAGCTATATGTTTCATCTTAGAACAGCATTTAAAATTGAAAGGAGAATATAACTATTTTTCTTTGGGCCAGAAAACTTGGGGGTTAATACAAGTGCAACAAGTTTAAACCAGAAGAAAAAGAAAAGACAAAAATGAACACTCAGCCAAATACTTTGCTTTGAGCGCTCTCTTTAGAAAACACAACATAAAGGACTCATTTTAGCCATCACCTGACCAAACACTTGAATCTGCATTTTAAAAGAACAAGTTTTAAACATGTTAAATGTGCACTCACACCACAAGTTTGTTTCGCAGTGACTGGGGGACTTTAGGTGACATTTTAAGGACATTAAGCTCAAGAAAGAGCTTCTGGAAAACTTCAAATACATACTCCAATTTCGGTGGGTAACTCAGGTTGCATAGATGATGCCAATGAGCAGGAGACAAACCTTGGCAACACATCCACATTTGTTCCTGAGTTCCTTCAGCTACAACGGACACATCACCATGAGGTGGGCCTTCACATTCTTCACTTACATGGAAGACACAAATCTTTAAAACTTGCTCAGCCTGGTCCTCTTTAACTGCTTCTTTCCTGATGATCTGTAAAATATATGTGAATCCATGTTCAGGTTCATATACTGCCTACAGAGCAGGTTTGCTGCAAGGTTAAAATGGTGCCACAATTCATTCACATTTCATAAACACATAAATGAGATGTTCACAATTTAGAAAGATAATTAAAAACACAAGGTGGATTAGTTTTCACTCTAACATAATTTTAGATTTATGACAATACTACTTGTAAATGAACTATATCTATACCTGGTTTGACTCCATGGCAACAACAAATAAACATCCTGTTCACCCAAAATAACTGATTTATCTATTGGTTTTGATTTCTAACCTGCACATAAGAATGGATTGATGAATATGCTAAAACTGTAGTCTATCAATTCCACTACTGACACCATTTTAGGGGGTAGAAAAGACAATATGTTCTTTGTTGAACTTTGATCAGTGTTATGTTGTATTTTGCATTGTTAGCCAACAGCTTTTAATCAATTTTAACACATTTTTTAATCAATTTGTAGTTGAAGCCAATGAGAAAGTCAAAGGTGTTGAAGGTGTTGCATTTTATTTAGAATTGCTGATGTTGATGTATGAGGCATGATGTTTGAATAACAGTTCATTTTTTTTTTTTGTTTTAATTTGATATTGTATGTTTGTAAAGCATTTAATTGATTTTATATAGCATGAGCTGGTATAAAATAAACTATTTACCATATAGTCTTTGATATAGTTTTAAATATGTTGCTGTTTTAACAGACAGAAGATACTTCTGATACAACCATATGATATCACAAATTCAAACATGTTTTGTTATTGTCAGTAGAAGAACTATCAAACTATACATGCCATCATAAAAAAAATACAAAAAATGGTACGATATCCTGAATCTGATTTGATTGAAGACTTTTGATTCTTGCCTCATCTTTAAAATAATATAATAATAACTGTTGCATACCAATCCTTGTAAATTCAATTCATACTAATTGTATGCATTTTACTCTTTACTTCACTGAGTGAATCCAGCATAGGTCTTATTTTGGTACAGCAACTCCACCTTTTTTGCCAAGTATCTCCTGCTATTTGGGGTGTAGAAGTCCAGCTTTGTTAGAAAGGTTCTCTCCTGAACTCCTGCTTAATCTGAAAAACAGAAGTAAAGCTTTGCAATTTAATTTTTGTCTTTTTTAACAAACACAGTTTCAATGCAATAAATGTTTAATTATTAAAATTGAAAAACATTATTTACCTGGGCTTCAGAGAAAAGAGCAGGAGATCTGTGATGGCAGGGCACTGCTTTACAACTTCTAGTCTTCAGAAGGAGAAAGTCCTGTCCATTTTCTCAGCAATAATCTTGTCATTGTTTTTCTTCTGAATTTCCTGCAGCACGTCAGTTCTCTCCCTCTCTAAAGTGGCTTCTGTGTCCCCAGATGGCAGTGGAGGCAGGTAGTTCAGCTTTCTTAGTCCTTTTGATGCCTTTTGTTAAACCTCTTTCATTTGACCTCTGCTTTTTCAAAGAGTTCACCTCCAGCTCTGGAGAGGCAAGTTCACGACATCCTAATTTTGCACGGTAATTCCCCATTTTGTATTTGGTTCTCTGTTGCCATCCATAAAGGCCATTAAAAGACCCTGGTTCCCTGAGGCATGGGAACTTCTCTATTAAGGCTTTGACCACAGTTAGAATTTGGATCCTCGTGGAGTATGTCGTATAACCAAATACAACCTCTGCCAGCTTCTCTAGAATGCTGCTTTTCAATCTTGGGTTTTGCAGCAGGGTACCATCCTTTAGGAACGCTTGGTTTCCAGCCTCCAAAAGATTTTCCACATCAAAGGAAAAGGTTGGTATTTGAAATTTGGCTGGCCATGGTTGTGACTGGTGAGATAATACGCTTTCATCAGAGGAGGAAGAAAGGTTTCTTAGGATCCTTATGAGCAGAAGATGTACTCAAGGATTATTCAAGTAGAAGGGAGTCACCCTGTGATGCTTCCACGGAACTGAGAGTTAGCAAAACTGGCTTTGTTTGGACAACTATTAATGTTGTCTTCCACCTCTTCAATGCAGCTGAGAGTGAAAAACTGACCACCAAAATCCATGTCCTGATACAGCAGGAAAAAATCCCATACAATATCAAAAGTCTCTCTGATGACACGAAAAAGGTCTGTGAGGCTGCTTTGTATTCCTGAGGGCAGAATGAGTTTTGCTCGCTTCAGAAATGATGCGGAGCTTTGCTGGCGTATCCATCGTAGCAAAAGAATCTGCCTCAGAGACAGAGAAATATCATTGAATAATCATTCTGATGTTATGTTGCAACTAAGTTTGACAAAGATTTTTATACTTTTCGTTTGTGAAACCATGTGTATTATTACATTTTACATAGTGCATGTATGTGCCCTTGGTAACAAGGTTGAATAATTATGAAATTTAAGACAGTATACAGTAATACAACCTTAATTAACTGGAACAGGAATATTTTCTGCAGATTTTCATTCAAGATAGAGAAAAGTTTTAATTTATGAACAGAGAAATGCTGGTTATTGTTGTACGATTACCTTTGATGAAAACTCTCAAGCAGTTGCGGTTCAATCCCCAAAACTTTGGTTTTGGCCAAGTTATTATGAGTGATCCAGTGTTTAAATGGGCAGGATGGAAGCTAGTTAGCTAACTAACTGATGCAAAAGAACATATTAAAGGTTAAGTTGGAAAAGTTATTAGTTTGCAAATTTAAAACTCTTATGCCAACTCAAGTTGCAACAAACATTTCTCAATTGTGACTACTAATAAGGGAAAAAAATGTGGCGCTTCAAGGTAACCAAATGTCTTCCTGCCACAGTGTGTGTGCAACATAAAAACCTGGAAGTTCCATTTGCTCAATTACTTGCTCATGCGTGTAGTTTCCAACTCCTAACTTCTGAGGTGCTCATTGTACCACGCCTTTTTTAGTGTGACAACAAAGACTGGTTTGTCATGAGCTATCATTATCTGGAAATCTGTACTCCAATGCTTCTTTTATGTCATCATTTAGGACTTCCAAAGAGACTGCTGTTGTTTTTGTGACCGAGAGTCAGGGTTTATTTCTCTTGTATTGTTCCTGAGAATTGTAGAAAAAATCAGTATGCATGTGGGTGTGTGTCTTCCTGTGTGTATGTGTGTGATAAAAAAAAATCTGTTGTGTTATAAATATGTTTGACATTTCTAATAAACCAAACCAACTGAAAATCGGCTGAAAATTCAGCGAGTTATGATGATTTTAATTAATAGACCTTGGCAGACGTCGTTTCCCTCGGCCCAAGATGGCGGCCGATGCCTCTTGTTGATGCCTCGTTTCATTGGACAGCAGTGTCAAAGGCGACATCTATGTGTTTATATCTATGGTTTGATCGGTACAAGCTGCACGAAAGTATGAGGAAGCTTAAACACCACCAATGTGCCAAGTGGCTGCATATTTGCACTTTGGCACACACCTCATTTGCTAGTGAGAACATAAGCCAGCAGGCCAATCTAGTAAATATTTATCCATTGATAAGAAATTGTCTCCGACTGCAGTTGCATGCAGTTCAAAATGTTAACAAAGTACATACACATATCCTTACATGGCTGTACATAGAGTAATTTCATTTGTAAATGAGCGACTACTTCTACTCTTCATACGATGTGCGAACACAGCGCGCTGTTGCATGCCGTCATGCGCCAGGTTTGAATGAGGTTGCCAGGTTTGCAAAGTAAAGTTTACTTGCTTTTTACAAGTTGATCAAATATTGAATAAATTGAAAGCAAATTACATGATAATTGTCAGTTATAATTACATTTTGAAATTAATTAAAATATACACAAACAAATGCTAAGTAGCATTTCATAAAATTATGCTTTTTTTTAAAAGTAAAAACAGGGAAATACAAAACTCTTGCAGAATTTCGTTTTCACATCAAAGTAATTTTTACAAGGCTAAACATCTTTTCTTTCAGTGTAGTCTGCCTCCAGCCTCCTCATACTCTGCATCCTGGATGCTGACAGTCACGCCGTTGTCCAGTGAGTCTAAAGAGCTATATTTGTTTAGTTTTTTTTGTGCGTGTGTTTCTGGTACTTTATTTTTTGCAGTGACACATGTTTGTTTTTATGTTTGTTTATCGTTTTTTCTGCTTTTAATCTCTTAAAGGAGCTTCTGACTACTGTAGGCTTGGCTTTCTTGTAAAAGCCGTAAGTAGGAAATTATCTGTTGTGTTTCTGTACCGGTGTAGTAGCTGACTGTCTGGTGTTTGTTTGGATTGAAGGGTTGTTGCCTTCTATCTGGTGTATCTCTGTCTCCTTCTTTTCTTTTTCGTTTCTATTCATTCTCCTTTTTTTCTGTCCTCTCCGGTCAGGTCCAGCAATATTATGTAAATTATGCAATTTAAAATAAATAAGATTTTAAATAAAAACAAAATCACATATCAAAAGGAGCCTTATACCCAAAAAAGCTTCCTTTGTTTGGCACACCACAGCAGCCAGACCATCATTCTGCTGATACCATGCTGGACAGGACAACTTTAAAAATGTATTTTCCAGCAATTTTAATGGCATACATAGACAAAATTGTCATTAAGCATGGAAACAACCTCCATGTGAGCTATAGATGGATTTCCAGATTTCAAACATTACAAGACGTGCACGCCTGAGAGGGAACTTTTTATAGTCTGTAAATTCTTGTTGACTCAATGATGATATAATGTTTGTTATTCATAAAACATTTCTTCATACTTTAGAATTTGGATATAGACTTGTGGAAAATGCAAACTGACAATATTTCCTACCAAACGTGGGTTTGTTGGCTGACTTTCTTCTTGACTTCATCTTCGTTGTCAGGGGTAATGTCAGCATCTTTTAAACTTGTAGCACGTTTGATATTTTTCATTCTAGATTTCTTTATTATCACAGTACAAAGTAAAACGAAATTTTGAGCAGTTTGTGATGATGGATTTATTGATATAAAGGCTGGGGTCCAAACTAACACTTTGATAAGACTGTCACAAGCTAAGCTAGCTGTCACACGTCTAAATGAGCAATTTCATGGCCTGATACACATCGCAGTATGTTTTTGTTAAATTTGCATGCTGATAAATCATTTCATGAAAAAAAAAAAAAAAAGGGTTATACAAAGCTTTCTATCCCTCAGCGTCACACACAAGCGTTTTAACAGGACATAAATCTTGCATGCACCCAGACCAGTTTATTATTTGGAGTTTGCAGCAATGCTGTTGTATTACATGCAGAATGGGATTTCAATGGGATAAGCAGGGTCTTCCATTAAAAAAGGCACCAATTGGAGGCAGCAGGAGTCAGTAAATATCTCACACGTACAAGGCGTCAGATAATTTCATTATAAAGTGTATCCTCCTTTCCTTTTAGCTTTGTGTGTCCATGATATGCACAATTTGCATGTTAAGTTTTAAAAAGACTAAATGCTTCACTTATTATTGCATGGACCTTCAGCTTAAACTGCAGTTCACTTTTATACCAACAAAGTTAAATGATTCATTCATCAAAGTCATTCTCTCTGTGGTACTGCTGAGCTCGGTGTCATCTAACTGCCCTGATGGGGCGAATGATATTCTTGGGCACAAGCCTGGTTCTCAGATCAATACCAGCACCCAGTCAATCTTCTCCAATGAATCACGAGCACCAGAAGGAACCCTCTGGAATGTATTTCTTTACTCAGCATGGGCACCTGTGGCACTGATAAACAGACCGATCACACATCAGCTGTTCTTTTGGATCATCAGCTGCTGCAGTGAAAGACCAACTCAGGGTGCAAGGCGAGGACCTTCCTCTCAGCCAAACTTTTCCTTAGCCCATCTGTTTAAAGTGTAACTACACCCCCGACTTTTTGTGCAACTCCACCCACTGCCAAATTTTGAAAAATGCAATCAACTGCAAGGGCTGAGGTGCAAGGTGTGTGGGGAACAGGTGTGTGGAGAGTGGGCGTGTCATCTTCAGCAAACAGCCTTGGAGGCTACCATCTTGGGGAAAAGCACATAGGAGGCAAAACAACTGGAAGGGACATTAGATTTCCTTATTGTCGACATTTTTTACCTACTGTAAGATACCCTACACCAACCAACCACAATTACCACAACTGACTGCTTATATACTAGACAAGCGTAATTGGATCATACCATTTCCATGTGTTTCTAAATACAGCTATTTACAAAGAGATAATGGAAAATATTTACATTAAAAGTTTCCCAAACACTATACATATAACCAACAAAAGACGCATGAACACTTGGGGACATCTTTTGTCCACGCACCATTCTTGAGAGACAGAAAACAACAAGAGGTAAGTACAAATATTAAATGGCTTTAGTACATTTACTTAATACTTAAAACCATCAGTGCAGCCAAGCCAGTTAAATCTAACCTTTCTTGCAGGTGAGTATTACCTGGAACATTTCTGGTTTCTGCTACTACTACTACTACACACACACACGCACACACACATTCACACCATAAACCAATAAACTAATTAACTGAAACTCTGTGTAATTATTCAACATTCATCTTAAGAAATTAAAACATATTTACCAATCCACCTGTCTTTGCGGTCAGCAATAAAACACACTATGAGGTAACAATGGTTCATTGTGACAGGCAGAAATTATTGAAGGACAGACAGCAGCTCAGCAGCCACTAGCAAGATACAGATTCACAAAGCACCTACGCCACAGAGCCATCCTTGAGGTGGAAGACTTTTCACTTCCAGAATCCCCTCAGCTACACAGCGCAGTGGTGGAAGAACAAGGTGGTCCTGAACGTATCAGTCCGAGTCATTAGCGCTTTTTCGTTGGCCTGTATCAGCTGCTCCAGCAGGCTGGCAAGCTGTGGCGACTCGCAGCAGGTTGTGGCAGCTGCCACGATTTGAACTTGCTGCCAGTCACCAGATGAGGATCAACAGGTAAAAATAAAGTCTGGTGCTACTTTTAGACTGCTCAAATATACAAAGCTTTGTAAAAGTCCAAAATTCTTCAACTAATCTTTTTTTTTTTTTTAATTAATCTATTTTTTTTATTATTATTAAATGATCACAACAACAGTACAAAGAGTACACTGCAGAATATAAGGGAAAAAGAACATGAAAGTAATAACATATACATAATATTCATAAGAAAAGAAAGGAGATATAGCTAGAAAAATAAGAGGCGCGAGTGCTTAGTGTCCCATATGCAGTACCAGAGCACCTGAGAAGAGCATTCAATAACAGTAGCAAGTGTACATATAGAAAATATATCAACAAGGGAGCATTAATTTGTACAAAGAAGAGGAATGAAACTTGTTTTGGTAGAGCTGTGTGGAGGACAGATAGAAGTCTATAATTTGTTTTATTATTCTTTACTAATTGAAGAGAAGTGAGGATAGAGTTTATTTCTATCTTAAAAGCAAGAAAAGAGGCTAACTCACTTGTAAAGTAAAAAAGTTAACTACAGCTTCTAGTGAGTTATTAGTAGAGTTCTCATAATAGAATAGAAAGTCTTTCATAGTAAGACGATTAGAGGAGTCAAACAAGGGACAGTTTAGTCCATTAAATAAATTTGTCTTCTCACAGTCAAAAAAGAGGTGCATCGGCGTTTCGCTCTTGTCATCACAAAAAGAGCAAATGGCACTTTTGTCCCCATATTTTGACACAATAACATTCACATTGTGGAGGATTTTAAAGTGAACCTATTCTATTCTATTCTATTCTATTCTATTCTATTCTATTCTATTCTATTCTATTCTATTCTATTCTATTCTACAGTCATTTAGCAGAGGCTTTGATCCAAATCGACTTACATTTGAGAGTAAGAACAACACAAGCATGAATTTGAACATGATGGGACTCATAATTAAGTGGTAGTCAGACTGCTGTGAATCCAGTTGGACCCAGGTGATTTCATGTAGTGCTAGAGACAGTGCATATAATATTTTTTCTTTGTTTTTGTAGTCTTTTGTAAGTCATTTTGATTAAATATAAGATCACAATTTCATCAAACAATAAGCTGTTAGGCACAAGTGGCTCTTCATAAATTGAGCTAATTCTTTAGGGATAGCTTTAATTACAGAGTTAAATTCTTTTAGTGGGATCGGGATGCTGTGATGTGATAGAAATCTTTGATATGTTTTCAACATTGCTGTTGAAATTTAGATAGTGTGACTGGTAGTTTGGCAGGAGTGTAGTTACACTTCATAACAAAGGCAAGACCACAAATTTGGTTAAATACATAGTTATAAATGAAGAACCAGAAGGAAGTGGGATGAAGAAAACATCTTCTAATCAAACCGACCCTGAAGGAATTAATAATGTCAGTAAAGTTTAAGATATCTAAACCTCCTTGGTCTTTGCGATCAGAGGGTTCTTTTTTTAAGTATGTGCGGTTCATTTATCCATATGAAATCTAAAAAAAAAATTATTAATTTCTTTTATTGTCTTATTATCAGTGATAAATAGTGAGAGGGAAGGATAAACAAAGTGAGAGAGACCTTCTGCCTTGGATAAGAGAGTTCTGCCGATCATACTCAAGTGTCTTTACAGCCTTTCTGTTGCATTTCTGGTTATGTGAATTCCAAAATATTTAACGTATTTAATGTTTTTTATAGCACCTGCATCACAGTTATGTAAAGGTAAGATTTCACATTTTAAGATGTTAAGCCTAAGACCCGATGCTTGGGAAAACCCTTTGACCAAGGTGAAGTGTGAAAGACTTGTTCTTTATCATGCAGAAATAAAATGGTGTCATCTGCCAGTTGTGCAATTTTAATTTCTCTGTCAAAAATCTTTATACCTTGTAATTTGTGATTCTGGATTACATTTAAGGCCAGTAATTCTGTTACCAATAGAAATAAGAAGGGGAAACTGGGCATCCTTGCCTAATTCCATGTTTTATCTCAAATCTATTTGTTGTACTTTGGTTGATTATTATAGAGCTATTTATGTATTTATAAAACATTTCAATGACATCAATAAAAGAAATGCCAAAATCAAAAGATTTCAGAGTATGGAGAAGAAATGTGTGTTCAATTATATCACAGGCCTTGTAGAAAAAAAAAGGGGGACAAGTGCCTTTGACTGTACAGCATCGGAATAATCTAGCAAATCCAGCACCAGCCTGACATTGTTTGAAATGTGACGATTTTTCATAAAACCAGATTGTTTCTGAAACGGTATCATTAAGCCCAGGTTTTTAGTTGATTTGCATAAACTAAGACTAATATTTTATAGTCACTTGTTGAGTATCTTTGCCTGATTTCGGAATAAGCGTAATAATTCCTTGTTTCATGGTAGTAGCCATCTCTCTTATACATCTCATTATACATAATGGGACAGAGGGTCCTGAATATAGTCCCAAAAACTTATATAAAATTCTACTGAAAGCCCATCACCAGGTGATTTCCTTTTTTCATAGAGTGGAGGGCTTTTTTTATTTCTTCAAGTGTTTTTGTAAGAGTAATTGATAGTTGGAATAAAATGTTTAATCTTTTCAAGAAACACCCACAATTACTGGGATCAAATCTGGATGAGTACAAATCATTATGGTTATTGGGTTTAGCACCATTTATATTAAGATAGGTTAGGGCTTTTATTTTAACAGTTCTTTTCTCGAGAGCACAGAAATAAGCAGAGTTCTTCTCTCCCTCCTCCATCCATTTGGCCCTAGACCTTATAAAGGCCCCCTTAGCTAGGTTCAAGTATAGCTCATCTAATTGTAAACTTTTTCTTATTTCCATTTTTGTCCTTTTCAGTAGCATTCTCCATAGACGGCACATTTATTCTCTGAAGTAATTGGGTCTCTAATTGGTTTTTAGTGGATTTTAAGATTTTACATCTTTTTATGGCTGTATGTTTTATTTTGTACTTGGAAAAACTCCCATTTTTGTTTACATCCCTCATTTAGTTTAGAGAAAATCTCATCTATCAGGCCTTTGACACTATTATTAAAGTGCTCATCTTTTAATAGGTCATTATTTATTTTTGAATAGCCCCGTGATAGAGGTATCATTTTGACTGCTTAATTTAATCATTATTGATTTATAATTGGATAAAGGTGCATGCAAAGGAATGTGATATATGTGATATAATTTAAAGCTGAATGAGAAATTAGGAAAGGTCAATTCTTGATTTAGGAGGTTAATTTTTGTTAGGCCAGGTGAAGTCTGTTGAATCAGGATTAAAAATGCGCCATGCATCAACTAAAGAAAGATCAGAGCATAAAGACAGAACTAGATTATTTGTCAAAGGACCCTGAATTAATTTAGGGGGAAAACGATCCAGATTAGAGCCAACACATTCATTGAAGTCGCCCCCAAAGATAATGCATGAGTCAGTATATTTTCCAAGCAGTATTTGGCATTTTTATTTATTTGTGCGAATAAGTTCTTGTTGGCTGAGTGTGAGTTATAGCTATATATATTACAAATCGTGAAAATGCAATTTTCTTGTTTTAAGACAACTGTTACCCACCTTCCATCAGAAGATTTTACAGTTTCTATCACATCACCTTTACATTTATGAGTATAGCAACTCCCGCTGAGGTATTGCTTCCATGACTATAATATATGCTATTCCCCTATGGTATAAGATAGCTGTCAAAAAGACGTATGCATGATTCTAAGATTTGTAGTCGTATTTTTGTGTTAATGAAA
>JBAFTA010000013.1:29185854-29206893 GCA_036919975.1 Melanotaenia parkinsoni | reverse complement strand
CAAACAAACGTGCGAGTGCGACAATGGCGAACGCAAAGGGACTTCTGTGGAGTGACGAAGAAGTTATGCTTCTTGTTGAAATCTGGGCTGAAGATGGGATTCAGAAACAACTCTATAAGACGCACAAAAACGCGGAGATATTCTCCATAATAAGCTCTCGGCTCAAGGAGCGTGGCTTCACCAGGACCACGGAACAATGTCGTGAAAAACTGAAAAAGATACGCTTGCAGTACCTTAAAGTTCGCGACTCGTTACGGAGGTCGGGTAGTTCGGCTGAGGAGAGGGATAAATACCTGTGGTATAATCTGGTCGACCAAACAATCGGGAATAAACCCTCAACGCAGCCGGTTGTCGTGGAGTCATTCAGCTCCACGTCGCAGTCCACCACACCAGATTCGGAGTCTGGCGATGGAACAAATGAGCCATCGTCAGAACCTTCATGTGAAAGTCCTCAACCTCGTGGAAAGTTGATATATATATATAATATAAATAGCAATGACGCTATAATATATTTTTTTGTAATATTAGTGTAACAAAGAGGTGTAGTCGACGTAAGAACAAAATGGCGAGACATGGTGGCCGAAAGGCTGAACAATTGTTTGTTAACTTTGTAAACCAATGTTCTGATTCTTTAGTGATTATGTTCTCTTCTTCTTTAGCAAGCCCTTTGGCTGGAACAAAGGAATCTATGAGAGGCAGAAAGAGGAAAGCCAAGACGGAGCTGGCAGAGATAATGTCTGCTTTCATGGACAATCAGGAAAGGCAGTTCCGTGAGTTTATGCACGAGGACGCACGGGCCAGACAAAGGGAGGAAGACCTCCTAAAATGTTTGTTGGCCCAGCAGAATGATATAGCTCAGCAGCAGCTAAGAATGCAGCAGGCCCGCATGGAGTCACAAGCAAGGTCTGAGGCTTTCTTCATGCAGGCCATGGACAGACTATTGAGTCCAGCTGCTCACCAACCGACTGGACATGGCTTTCGTCCACTCACACCTCAGCCAACACATCAATAAACAGCCCCCCCACAAATGGACCAGTACTTTTCTCCTCCACCTGGCATCCACCAAAACAGACACTATGAGAGTTTGTAGTGTAGGAAAGTGCTGTTTGTGCTAAACATTGCTTTCTTGTAAATATTCATTGTAAATAGTTTTTTAAAACTTTGTGTGGTTTGTTTTTTGCTTTGCTGTGTAACTTATTTTTCCCTTTTTCGATTAAACTTTAAACAGGCCCGAGCACGCCATGTGAAAAGGCCCTAAGTCCCCACCTACCTGAAAACTGCCACCATAATCCATGCGGCCATATCCTCTGCCATCACAGGACTGAATGACTACCGGCCTGTGGCCCTGACTCTGGTAATCATGAAATGCATGGAGAGACTGGTGTTACGGCATATGAAGGCCCATATTCCACCCAGCATTGACCAACATCAGTTTGCCAACAGATCCAGTAGAGCCACAGATGACGCCACCTCCATCACTCTTCACACTGCTCTCAGTCACATTGAAAGCCCTTAAACATAAGTCAGGATGCTCTTGTTTTCAGCTCGGCATTTAACTCTATCAACCCCAACCGACTGATCAACAAACTGCAGACACTGCAACTCAGAACCTCCCTCTTTCTGTGGATCAAGGACTTCCTGACTAGGAGACCCCAGCACGTCAGGATGGGCACCTCCACATCCTCCACCATCGTCCTCAATACTGGCCCCTCAGGGTGTGTTTTGAGTCTAGTCTTGTATACGTTGTACACACATGACTGCGTTGCCACCCATGACTCTAACACAAACATGAAATTTGCAGATGATATAACCATTGTAGGGCTTAGCAACAATGATGAGGCACCATACAGAGAGGAGGTCCAAGCACTGACTGTCTGGTGCAGCGACAACTACCTCGACCTCAACAACAACAAAAAACAAAAACAAAAGAAATCATCATTGACTTCGGGAAGATGAGGACCACATCACACTCGGGCGTAAGCCACAATGGGGAAGAAGTGGAGCAGGTCACAAACTTCAAGTATTTTGGACGGTACATCTCAGAGAACCTGAGCTGGACTGTGAACACCACCCACATTACTAAAAAAGCCCAGCAGCGTCTCTTTTTTCTGAGAACACTGAGGAGGAACAAACTCCCTCCAACCCTGCTGAAAAACTTTAACCATTGCACAATAGAGAGTGTCCTAACCTATGGATGTACAGTGTGGTACGCCAACTGTACTGCGCTCGAGAGAAAACAACTCCATCGGGTCATTAAGACTGCTCCCCACTCCCACGCCTAGAGGAGATCTACTCAAGCCGACTCCTCAGACAGGTCACAAAGATCTGGGACGCCCTCACCCATCCAGGACACACCCTGTTCAGCAGCCTTCCCTCTGGATAATTCAGTCATGCGAGCCCACACCAATAGACTCAAACACAGCTTTTTCCCTATGGCTGTACAGAACTGCTGCAGGGACCATGAACCCCCACCCTCACACACACACATCCATTACTACCTCCCAACCAAAAGTGACCTGCAACAATTTTAATATAGACAATGTGTAACATTTTAACTACATTTAATATTTATTACTTGCCGGTTTATTTTTTGTTTATTAATTTTTAACATTATGAATTTTTAGCTGCTATAGAGACAGAGATGCGGCCAAACAGAATTTCACTGTATTTTTGTTCAATGACAATAAACCTTCTTCTTCTTCTTCTTCTTCTTCTTTTTCTTCTTCTTCTTCTTCCTCCTCATGGCTGTGAGAAGAATGTCCTTCTAATTATGAGGTTGTGATGATGGCATTTTGTCTTCACAGGTGAATTCTCTGGTGTGTTGTGTGGGGTATAACTACCAGCCTTTTCTTCTGACACCATTTGCAACTGGCGGGAAGCACAGCAGGCATATAATAATACCCATGCCAGGACAAGAACTTCAATAGAAATGACCTTTGATCTCCTGAAGGCACACTTTCAATGTCTTTAACACTTATGTGTCAGCCCAGGCAAGACATGGGACATCATGGTGGCATATGCCATCCTCCACAATGTGGCCTGCCTGAAGAAGAAGAGGACCCAACAAGTGCCACCACACATAGACAATACTGCCATCTTCCAGATGATGAGAGTGGTCAGCTAGTCAGAGACCAAATATGTCTTAAATCATTTTACTTAATATGCATGCTTTCAATTTAAGTTAAATATGATCTGCAATGGCAGAGGAATTGCAGTTGTTTCAAATAGATTTGAGGTGTCATGATGTGTGTACCGAATACTGTTTATACAGGCCTGCAGGGAGATTACTGCATCCATTCTTTTATCTATAATGATTTTAATTAATGATCACAAGTCTTGAAATAATGATAGTTTAATATAATAATGTGTAGCAGGCAGTAGAATGAATATTGGTTTCCATTTGTGGTGACTGCTGATAAATAAATAGATAAATAGATCGTGGAATTTAGCCGGGTCTGGAGCAGGCTAGCTGCAAAGAATAAATCTCCATGGTAACTTATGTCATAACATATGACACTTTTCACCATCCTGCTTTGGGCAACCCGATCGTAGAGTTGGGCCAGGATGATCAACATATCCATTTTCTGCAACAGGCCCCTGGTGTGACAAGGGATCACAAAGTAAACACAACAGAATACAATACAAACTGAGCCAGAGTAAAGAAAGGTAAATGTAAACAAAGGGAAGAGCCAATACTAACCCAACAGAATGAAATCCCACAGACCGTGTAGCCAGTTAATAGCTGAACAGTGAATGTTCATGGGATCTCTGGAGTGTTAAAGAATGATGCTACATGTAGAAGGTTCAAGCCTGTTGGCTTTAAAGTTTGATGAGAGGACCTTATCTTCGTCCACATGTTGATGGCCACTCGGTTTGTTTGGTCAGATGTTTAACAGAGCCCATGCCTGTTATTTAAACATTTCCATGAGCTTCAAAACTACCCGCATGCTTTGAGCTGCAACAGCTTTTTAGCACATCTTTGCAATTCCCCTGTTAGATTATTTAAAAATGCACAAACACAGATTTCACACTTTATGACCCACTGAGAGATTTGAGAAAACTCAATTAACTGTAATAAAAGCCATTCCAGGAGGCAGATGGAAAGTGTAATTTGTTTGCATGGTTTAGAAATCATCTTCATGTTTGTAAACTATTCAGTTTGAAATCTTAAAGACATCCAGATTGCACCATGAGTGCAAGTACAGGGCACAAGCACAGGCTTCTGTTCTATCATTCCTTTTTAAGTCAGGTTGTCCCTTATCATCCATGTAATGATGGATAACCTGAAAGTGTCAGGAAATCTTCCCTGTGTTAATCTACTAACTCATGAATAATGCACAACTAAACCTCAAACAGAGCCCAAGTGTCTCCCACCAGCTGCTTAATTCATCTGCACATCACACTCAACCCCATCCATTGAGATGCTCCCTCGTTATTTTGCATTGATTACTGTTGTAGCAACTCAAACAGTCACTCGGATCACCTTTACTGTGTGCTCTATGTAATGTTGCTCCCTTGCTCTTCTCATTTAATTAACCTGCTCACCCCCTCCCCAGACTTACATCAATATGGAGATCAGGACATCCATCAGTAAAGCAGCGTTGGCTTACAGATGGTTTTGTAGATCGGGTTGGTTCGGTCAAGCAGGGGCTTTGTTTGGACCAGGCTTGTCTCACATGTGACTCTTACATGACCGTGCTTGGTTTCAACACAACATGGATTATTCTGCTTTCAAATAGGAAGCTGTCAAAAGGTGTTGGTCATGGATGGTTGAACCTACGAGGGGATTGAGTGGAAAAGAAAGTGCTGTGTGCACCCTGCTAGCTTGTAGGTTTTTTAATAATGGTTAAAAATGCTTGCTGAGCCAAACATGTTCTGGAGCTGAGACCACTGTGGGTTTTGAGTCCTTTGTAGAGTAATTAAAAGGAGTAAAGTGCTCTTTTGAATGTAAATTTAGATAGTGGAATAAAAATCAGTGAACTATCAAATATTAATGAATCTGATGAAGGACATTTCTGAAGGACATCAGAAAAAAGAGCTGTCGATGCTCATCTCTGGAGGGCTTAAGTCCAATTCACAGAGAAGGTGGGTACAAATTGAAAAGCAAAATAAAAACACTGTAACTCTCTACAGGAGTTTTCAGCCAGTAAAATAAACTGTGGAGGCAATTTAAAGTCCACTGAGAGGAAATACTGCTCTGTTTTTGCTCTGTTTGTACATTCTAAAGACCAGTTTGTGTCTTTGTTGGTCGTCTTGTACCTAACATAAAAGTATAAAAAGTTCTCCCACCACAAGCCCCCCACCTCACAAGAGTCAAGCTGCCCTTCCTACTGAGCTCCAGCCAACCCAGAAACATGTATGTGGGCATTTTGTTTTCTTCTGTTTTTTTTTTTTTTGGTTAGAAGGTCTAATGGGAAAATTGTCCCTATCTCCCAATAGTAAAGAATCATTTAAAAAATTCCTGGATCCAGGCAGTGATCCGGATCACTCCCAAAATCTAATCACTCATTACTTTATTCCATTTCTGAGATTTCCTGAAAATTTTATCAAAATTTGTCCCTAACTTTTAGAGTTAAGTTGCTAACAGCAGACAGACGGACCATGTAAAACATAACCTCTGCTTTGGTCGAGGTAATTATAGTTTGAACGTCAAACTAGTGACAAACTCACTTATTTACTTGTTCTTCCTCTTACATGTAGCTCTATGGACTTATTTGTTGCCTGTTAACCAGTTTTCTTCTCAACCTTTGCATTTGTTTTCTTTTATTTGCCTCTAGTTTGTTTATTTGGCTGGTTGAGGTATCAGTGATCATCCATTTTTTTATGTTTTTGTCTTACAGATTATTTAACAATTTGAATGTCCATACTCTCATAGGTTTAATACAAAAGCCAGTAGTTCAGTTTAGCTTTGATCGGCTTCTCTCTAATTCTGCTAGATGTCCTTATGACCTCTGCCTTGGTGGAGGTAAAAATTAGTTGTGTTTTGTATCATAGAACATAAAAAAATGCACAAACCCATAAAACTCCTTTAATCTGTGTGCTTCCTCAAGACTATACATCTATATAGTTATTTGTTAAAACCTGCTCTGAATGTATAAGGGGACTGTGAAACTGTCAAATCTATGAGTAAAGCTAGTTTAACCACTTCTTTCTCTTTCTTTTACCCAACACAGACTATCTCCAGATCGAGACTGGAGAGCTGTGCAGGTGGACAACACAGCTGTGTTGATCTAAAAGGTTCACTTTAGTAATTAAAAGGATATTTTCCTTGATTTTTGCTCTTTACTTTTTTAGTAGGGCAGCTGTGTGTATTATTCATATTTAGAAAGTGCATGTATCATTTACTATTTGGACATGTAAATGTACCTTTCAGGCCCTCAGCTTTTTTTTTTTTTTTACTTTTCCTGACCTTCTTTCCTACATTTAGCCCCTCCGTCTGGTTGGCTATTTCGTCAGACACTCCATAGATTCAAGTTGCCGACTCAAAGCCCCACTAAATGTCGCGCTTGGCTAATATGCTCAAAAGAGCTGGAACTCTTTGTGTGTCCACTTCTCATAGCACCAAATGATTAAAAAACACAGTTTCCTTTGTAAACTAAACATGTAAAGTCCTGCCGCTGTATTAGGACCTTTTTTCAGGGAAAGTTTGGGGATGAAGAGATATTATTTTCCTGGGTAATGTTGATGAAGTACTTTTTTTTTATATATATATATCCTGGATAAATTTAAAAAAAGTTCCTGTGGTGAAAAAGGGGCTATAATTTGTTTAAAGTCTAGTTATGAGCCCTAACGGATATACAAGTCCAGACTTCACCTTATGGGACAGAAATGTTCTTACTTTTCCTACTTACTGCACTTACGTACTTCCTTTTCGTCTTGAGTTACAGCTGCCCTTCGAGTTATGTTCTGGGCATGTTTGTAGAATTAGGTTCATATGCTGTCATTGATGGAACAAGGGGAATTTTCATGAAATTCTCATCTTAGCACAAGGGATTCACAACATACTGAAAGAAACTGCTCCCATACATTCTCTACTGAATAAAATAAGAAGTGAAATATTTTTGTCATATATCTTTTATTCTTTTGTTTGCTTTGGGAAATTTAAAATCTGATATAATAGATATTATTTCACAATATATATGTATATATATATATATAAATACTTATATATAGCTTCTCAAACATTCAAGTGCCATTTCACACTCTTCTTCTGGAACAAATGTGGAGCAGGAGATGCAGATAACATCAAGTTTATGTGAGAGTTGCCATCAAAAGCTGCAGTGGTCTGACTGGACCCCACACAGAGGAGCTCCACTGGCAAAATATGAATTAGCCATTCACCAACATAACCATTGCACAGTGCGTATTATAGAAGTGCCAGTGTAAGAAGGGGGAAAAAAAATCAAGAATCCAGCTGCAGCTCATCAGGCTGCTTTGACACTGCAGCCACACAATATTTGAATTTCAATAGCTTTAAATTACAGACCCGACTCAGGCATCTCAACATGATGAACGTTTAGTCTTAGTTTGATTTCAATGAGCTGACAGGTTAAATGAGCCATTGTTAACTTTAGGTCTTATGTCAGGAAAGAAAAGCTAAATAAGAGACTTTGATGAGTTATCTGGAGATCTTTCTGAGAATGATTGATTACTTAAATGTTTATTAGGAAAACCATTTAGCAGGAAGTGGAGTTTCACTGTCATGTTCATTTAAACTCTTTTTCCACCAAAGTTTCATTTAGTAAATTTTAGAAGTGAAAACTTTTCAATGTGGTTGCCACAGCAGAAATAGGAAATTTAGCCTAGATACTTCGCGTAGGTAAGTCAAACCCAGAATACTTCATGCATGAAATAAATCAGGCAGGTTGATGCAGTAGAAATGCTTCATTCTTTATTTTACTAACACATGAGGCTAAACACGGTCCTTTAAAAACTTTTTGTTAAAGCATCTGTTTCTATGCAATAGTTGCAAATGTGAAATTTACAGGGAAAGAGACAATAATTAAAACACCCACTTTACTTGATGTTTCTGTGAAGGTTTTGGTCTTCTGTCAGTCCAAAGTTCTTTAGGAGAAGACAACCACAAAAAGCTCTGGACGTAGTATTTTTTTTTCAATTGAAATATAATTCGGTGTGTGTAAATGCAAACATAACAAATACAAATCTGCAACAAAATTTAAATAAATAATAAAAGTAAGACTTAGAACAACGCTATCAGTAATATGAGGGATTAAAAGTTATAACTGTATAAAAATGATCTTCCATTCATTAAATTCTGGCATCCTTCTGCAAGCTGCAGGACACATATGCTTATAAATGTGTCCAGTGGGTTTGCCTTCATTAAAACGCATGCAAACGACACCAGTTTGATAGTAAACAACCAAACACAAGCACACCGCCACACACGCCAGAAGGCTTGTTTATGACTTGCCATTCTGTTGTTAACGTGAGACACACCAGATTACCAGAGCTCGTTAAGTGTTCAGGCAACAAAAATTTAACCGCTTATGTTTTATTCATCCGTATGTTTTATTCTTAAAATTTGTTTAGAAACAAACACAAAACACAAAAAATAAACCTGAAATAACTGACATTTGAAATGCATTTCAGCTGGAATACAAATATTCTTGGGCTAATTTCAAATGGACTGAGGCAAAGTGGAAAACAAGTCTGTGGTCCGATTATCAGAAATAGATAATAGATTATTTTTATTTCCAAAGAGAAATTTGAACTTCATATATATGAAGTTTGAATTTCTTTTTGGAAATCATGGATGCTGCCTTTTCTGGACTAAATAGGAGAGGAGCCATCTGGCTTGTTATCAGAGCTCACTTCAATGGCATGGGGGTGCATTAGCATCTAACTGGAAACTTACACATCTGGAAAGAATCACCAGCCATCAATGCTGAAAGGTCTATAAGAAGTGCTAGAGCAGTGATGGCTTGTTAATACAGGGCACTGGGGCCCCCAACATGAAGGCTACCTCCCTGAAACATAAATTAATTATATAATGCAAAGTTTTACCTGTTTGTGTGTAGTAGCTAGTCTGTCAGCATTTATTGAGAATTGGTTATTTTTGGTTAATAAATTTATGTATAATTTTCATGGGCATGGGGCACTGGCCAAACGGGTGTGTATGTGAAACCTAAACTTTTGTCAAATATGTGAGGTTGCTCTCTCATTGGTTTTGTAAGAACCCTCCCTGGTATGCCGCTCACGCCTGGCCACTAAGCATTGTTTGAGGCTCTTTATTTACCCAATGGGATTAATTCTTGTCAATAAAAATCACACCCTTAATGTGTGAATGTCACAGCTTTAAGCAGATGACTAAGCAGATAAAATCCAAAGTCTGGTCAGAATGCTGACCAGCTCCATGGCCTCCTCTTGAAGCACCTGAGAATGGGCCTGGCCCATCAGCATTTGTTTAAGCACTGTTGAAATTGCACTGCACATGTCCAACGCACTCTCATTAGACAGCTGTGGGACATAATTACTAGAGCCCCAAGCTGAGGTTATTCAATTACAATACTGGAATGACATACGTCAGGATATGATACATGTTTACAGTTTTGGTAGATGGTAGTACAAAGTAAGCTAGTGTTGGTTATCAATGCTAGCAACAAAAAAATGAATGAAGTAGGTATTTTGATAAAGGCTAAATTCCCCACTTTGCCACTTGAGCATGTCCCCAGTGTTGATGGCAAGCCAGCAGACCAACCATACCCAATCCATCCCAAGGCCACAGGCCACTCGGTGGAAGTTCAAAAGCAGGACAGTGAATGCTATTTGGGAGAAAATCCAAACAGAACCTGGATGGGACAGTGTTACTATTCACAAGACATATTGTCTTGTCATTGTCTTGATGCCTGAAATGGACATTCTGCATAACACACTTCAATGACGAAATGCAGACATGGCCACAGTAAACTGTGCCATGGGCAGCTTCAGAGACAGCATAAGTCAACGAGGAGAAAAAGTAGATGACATTTCTCAAGAGAGAGAAAAAAAACGGCAATAAAACGGAAGAAAAAACACCCAGCTGTGGTTATGAAGGAAGCTCAGACGGAAGAGAGATTTTGCAAAAGTGCGCGTCTTACAGCAGCACAGATTTTGGACCGCACACTCTTCAGTAATTTTAGCAAATCATTTCCAAGTGCTGAATTTAAATCAGCAACCAAAAACGGCCACTCGGAAATAAAATTAAACTCAAAACTGAACTGAAGTCACTGTTCGGTTACTCAGAGTTGCATGCAGTTGATTTATGACAACAACCTACAGGATGCCTCATCTGAGACTGTGTCACTGCTCAAAATTATTATCACAACACCAACCATAGCTGAGTCAGAGAGAAACTTTTCAACACTGAAAAAGATTAAGACTTTTACAAGAAACATGAGGGGGCAGTAGAGGTTAATGCACTGGTTATGCCGTCCATTAATAATGAATTCATTCATTGTTGGACTTTGATTGAAGGATCGACGTGCATCCTTTCTGTTCAAGAAATAAACAACACTGGAGAGTGACCCTGATTGTGTTGTGCCCCACTTAACTTGTCATGGCAATGATATATATTATTGCTTTATTTATTTAGAATAATTGTTTGTTACTGAATTTGTATGATATTGCTGGACCTGACCAGAGGGGCAGAGAAAGGAGAGAGAGTAATCGGAAATGAGAATGAAAGGAGAATCAAGACAAGAAAGAGGAGATAAATACCAGATAGAAAGCAGTGGCCATTCAATCCAAACAGAGACACCAGACAACCAACTGCTACACAAGAAAGACAATCATCAGGGGTACCAATGACAGATGAACAAGCTGGGAAAACAAAAACCAAAACATGCATCTCATCTAAAACCAAAGTACCAGGAACACACCCACACACACACACAAACAAACAACTAACTGAATAACTGTTAGTATATAAACTCATAATCAACACAGTAACTGTCAGCAAGCTGAAAATACAGTGAAGAGTGTTCAAAGAATGTGATCATGCAAATACAACCTCACCTGTGCAAAGGTCGGTTTCCACTGTCATTTCACCCTTGATACATCTGATCTTTGTCGTGACGAAGAGCATATGCCACATTTTTGTGCGTACGTACCCTTTTTACATGAGACCCCAGATGTTTCCAGACTGGACATAATAGTAAAGATGTTGTGGTGCCTGTTTGATCTCTCTTTCCTTTCCTCTCCACTCCGAACCAGTCGAGGCAGATGTTCGCCCTCCCTTAGCCAGGTTCTGCCAGTGGTTTTTCCAACCTGGTGAAAGGGAGTTTTTTTTCCTTTCCACTGTTGCCTGCCACCCTGTGTATGCTCAGGATGGGGGACTGGATTGAAGATTTGATGCAGTCTGTTGGTTTTCCTTGGCTAGGCTGCTATTTTTCAAGATTTGGCTTGTATGAACACAGTTATTATGAACTGGACTAATGTGGATTTGTTTTAATTGGATCAAAATTAATTGGTCAAGCATTTGCCACTGATGGAGACCAATCTGTCACATCACCATGTGAACAATGCAAACAGTTGGTGATGCAGAATATACACTTTGAACATGTTTTAAGCAGTTATCTTGATCTGACAAGTCTGACAAGTACTGCATTGCTGGTACTGGATTAACTATAACAGAAATTATACTATGTATTAGTGTACTTAGTAGTTATCTATTGAACAATCTGATTACAAGATACTTGCCTTCTGAGAGGAGAGAGCATATTTTTGCAGCGGCATCAGAGCCTAATTGGACAGATCAGTAAAACACATGAGGATTAGAGAAATATGAGGCTGCCACTGCCTTACATAACAACACTTTATTATAATATTACACCAAGTTTCAGAGAGCCTTTAGCATTTTCAATAACTGAGAGTGAGAATGAAAGAAAGAAAACATACCTTTAATTCTCAGGCTTTCCTCACCAAGACATAAGAAAAAAATAAAAAAATAAATAATGTGGTCCTAATAAGTTCTTAAGATTAGGTAAGTAAGGCCTCAGATGAGCAACAATACATATTACTTTGTGTTCTTATTTAATGAAACAAAAGCCAAAATGCAAAAGCAGTGAGTGAAAAACTGAATCCACTCTTACAGTTTCCACAAGCTTTGGGATTAAAAGTAGCAGTGGTGCTGTTAATGAAAGGCACTGGATTAACTGCACACCATCAGTGTGAGCTGTTGGTATGCTGGTCTGGGGCATGCAGGTGTATAAGTACACAGTGCAAAGGAGGAAAGACATCAGCAATGATCTTCGAGAAGCAACTGTTGCTGGGAAATATTATATTAAGGCCATTTCCAGACTATTTGGAATATATGATTCTATGTTGAGAAAGATTATTAAGAAGTGTAAAGCATTCAAGCAAGATATTCATTCTAGCTACCAATCTTCCCAGGAGTGTTGTCCCAGCAAAGTCATCCCAAGATCAGAAATGGTTCCACAGAGGCTGTAGAAACTTATCTTCCGTCACATAAAAACTGCATAGTTTTACCATGTTTTGGGAACTTTTCTTTAGGTCAGAAGCTAAAAAAAAAAATCTGTTTTACATGAATTTTACATTTTTACAAGACATGTGCTGCCTTTCTTGCAGTCACTAGGAAGCAGATTTTCTAATAACTTAATATGTCATTTTAGTCTGTATGGGCAAAATACCCATGGGTTGTATTTAGAAGGGCAACCATTAAAACAGTAGGTCCATCACAAGCGTGGTGGCAGTAAAGCAGGATTTATACTTGTAGGACTGTGTAAGGTTTGTTATGGCGTCACTGCCGAAGAGGCTCGACGCACACCTCTTCCAGACCTGACGTGCACCCATGCTTGCAGCGTGGTTACACGGAAGTACTGCCTTATGATTGGTCAGTTTGTAATTAAGTGTTTGTGGAATTTTGAACCTTCTGGCTGAATTTGTGCAGTAACCACGGAAGAGAAGCTACATCATGACACCATAACCCTAAACTCGAGTGCGAGAGCACATTTTCCCTGTGTCGGCTGTGTCGGCCCTACCATACGCAGATGCCACATGAATATAAATCCAACCTAAGCGTGAAGTGAAGTCTCTTTTAAACCATCTCTAATGTGGAACCCCTGCTGAAAAACATATTTCAAACAATGACAAACAGACCTGCTGTCCTCCCAAACACATAAAAACAACAACAACAAAAAAAACTAAAAACCCTAAAAGTACAGAGCCTTTAGAAGTGGTGCTATGTGTTAGCTGGATACTGATTGGTTAGCTCAATCCAGGAAAGGTTGCTACATCAGCCAATTTCATAATGAAGAGGATGATGTGCCAAACAGGATAAGTGCAAGCAGACAAAAGTCATAATTTCATTTTTTCAGTTCAATCTTCATTATTTTCCTCTTAGTGTCACTCCTTCGCAAAGCAGATTGTCTTTCCCACAGCAAAGCAAAGCTAAAGGAGCAATGACAGCACTGATACAACCAAGAGCAGCCCACAGCGCAGACTGTTCCCCATGTTTCTGGTAGTGCCCCTAAGTAGAAGCTAAAACATGGGAATGCAGAGGTGTGTTCAAGGCTTAAATATGTCTGAAGACATTGAATCATATCCTGGTACGGAAAACACTAGTTAATAGAGGATGTACTTTCTTTTGCATGACTGTACATGTGAAACAGAAATAGATTTTTTAAAAACTGTTCATAATATTGAAATGACTGACTAAAAGGTTTGAAACCATATTCCCAGAAGCTACAAGTCAGTCAAATTCTGAAAGTTAAAGGAGAATAAAAAAATAAAGAGGTTGTTCCCTGGTGGACAGAAGAGTGTGGAAGAGAAATAAAAAAAAGAATAAAGCTGACATTAAGTAGAGCTCATAACTTTCAAAAAGTTTATATAAAAAAAGTCATGAAGTAAAAAGCAAAGCTGTAAAACGTGTTGTAAAAGCAACCCAAAGGAAAATAACCAAAACTTGAAGGACAATTTTGGGGTATGATTGTAAATGGGGATGAATCAAGAGGGACAGCAGCATCAAGAACTGAAGATGGGGTGAGAAGCAGAATTGTCAGAAGAGAAGGCAGGAGAAATGATGTGTAATAGAAAACACATAATTAAGTGATATTTGAACTGAACTTTTATATTAATGTACAAAAAATAGGAAAAATCTTTGAGATAAACGTGTCAAATAAAGACTCGGATGGCACGGACAAGAGGATTGGAAAAGTAAGTAAATGATGAGTTTTAAGGTTTAAGGTTTAAGGTAAATTAATGACCAAATTTAATATAATCTCAAAAGCAGGTTAAAAACATAATTAAATGAAACACAGATTATTCACCAGATTTATTTAAGTCACAGTTTGCACAGCCTTATCAAGAAGATGTATGGTAGATAGTGGCACCCCTCCGGGCAGAGTAATTACTCGAATACTCCCTTCCATTATGATAAATGGTGTTCTCTCTCAGGTTCAGGGAGAAACCGGACGGTCGTTGTTTGCTGATGACAGAGCAATGTGGAAGAGGCAAAATAGTTACAGTCACATTCAGAGATGGACATCCAACCACAATCGTGAATGGACATGAAATGAAAAAGCAAAATGTCATCCAGTCAGAAAATACACAACCTGTTGTGTCAGACCTGATTCATAAGGAAAATGTGGAGTGGCATTTATGTGAATGTGAAAAAGGGTAAGAGGCGTGTATCAATACATGAATTTACATCAGTTCATTCAGTGATCAACGATTCAATAGCAATGATCCAAATATTACACTTTTTGTGTGTGTGTGTGTGATTGTGTTAAATCAGCATGTGATATCGTCTTGAATTGATCGTTATGGCTCCAGAAAGGAATCAAATAAAAATTGTATCATGGCAGAATTTGTGATCACATCGAGCCATTGTTGGATATGGTGTATGATTTACAATCCTAGTATTTGTGCATCGGCGGTGAGTCTTTCAGAGATGCAGGAAACCTGAGAGATGATGGTCTCAGTTCTACATGTAAAAATCAAACTGAAGCCCAGGCTGCACACAGCAACCCAAAGTAAAGATAATTATGGTTACAAAGCCCAGTGCCAGGGAGATCCCACCAGAGTTAAAAAGAATCAGAGGAAAGAAGAGAGTAGGCTGATCAGAGTGCTCCCATTCTTTCCACAGCAGATGATGATGTGGTCCCGCGAGGTCCTGCTGTGTCTGCAGCCCTGACAGCGTGTAACCAACAAGGTTGTCTGCTCCTAACAAAAGCTGTGCTGGAGTCACAGATCATTAATAGTCATTAACATCAAGGACATTTCTAATGAGGTAAAAAGAATGGGTAATGTCTTTATATCACATCCAAATGATATAATATAAAAACTGCTTTTGTCAGGGGGTTTTCCACTGTGAACAGATAGATCTGTGTGCCCACCTGTACAATATGGGAACAACTGTCCGTTGGTTTACTGTCAAAAAGAAAAGAAATGTAAACATGTGCCGCCTTACTAAAGTAAGAAGCTACACTAAAGCACAAATGATTGGTCCTAAATTAGAAGTAAATGTGTCAGATTACACCATTCTGATCTTTTACAGACGTATTAGGATTCAGCTTGTTGTTTTGAAGACTTGAAGGCAACTGACAGAATCTGGATATGCAGGACCGGACAGTCATATTTCCATGACTGCTTGAGAGTTTTGGGACTCCACATGCATCTGATGTCACATGTTCTGCATCTATCGGTGTGTGTGTGACTGCTAGCATGCTTAAATTGTTTTCTAAATGTTTATGTTATTCTGTCAGTCATCTAGAAAAACACGCCAAGACAAAAAAAGATAACAAGCATATCAAACATTTGTCCATTTTATAAATCCAAGCATTATGAAATGTTTATTTATTTAATTATGCAAGCCTTCTGCTAAAGTGACATTTCCTGTTCAAAAAGTTAAATTATTAACAGCAACACCTTCACGGTATACAAATAAAGGTATAAATACATGACTCCTGATTCTGCAACAATGTTATGGGAGTTAGATCTCCAACCTGGAAAATGGGAATAACATTTTTCAGGTCCCTGTGAAACGGCTGGGTGCTATTTCTTTAGTTTTTAGTGCTATTTATTAAACCTTTGAAATTAGAACTCTTTTTTATATACATGTCCACTCAGCTAAAATCAAAAGAAGCTCTTTATCTAACAGTTTTAAAATGATTTTTTAATTGTTCTTCATAATAAAAAATACAATGTTAAACAGCTTAAACTTGTACAGTCACCACAAAGAGTCACAGCCTTAGGTCATTTAAGGAGTTAATGTGTTTCTAATGTGAAGCTGGGAGCTTTGTTGTCCTGAATTATCAAGCTAAAGGAGTTTTGGCTTTGGTTGATCCAGGTATCACCTGAAGCACAGGAGAACCTGAACACCAGAAAGGCTGCTGCTTTTGTTGTTGCAAAAGTAAAAACCCAGATGTGGGTGGACTGGAACTGAACTCATCACCCATTTAAGTTCTTCAAAATTAAACCCCATTTGTGTAATTTGCCTCTTTTCTCTACAGTAATTAACTGTGTGCAGTAATGCAGAGTAAAATCTAACAGCTTTAATCCACATCTCTGATTCAAAAGAGTTTGTTTTTCTATGTATTTTGTATTGACATTGTACCAACAACCCATTTCAGAAGACTATGCCACCCCCTGTGTAACTCACTCATTCGTCTCAGCTGGACATAATCTACCTCTGCAGTTCTGCCTCAGCCGTTGGCATCTGACTCTATTATTAGTATTATTACTATTGGCAGAAAAAGCCAGAAAGCTACTAAAACATGTTAGGGACCTTATAAGTCCAGTACATTAATACATTAATTTGTTGAGAAATGATTCATTACCAGGTGACCAGGAAATACTCAGGTGTAGCTCTTTTGCTAGCTAAAAATAGCGCGTGCGAACATCACATCAAAGGTGACATGGCAGGTAAAAATAGAGAAATTTAAACTCTTTTAGTCTATACAAGTTTTCACTGTCTTTTTCAGAGCCTCCACATCAGTTCTTATAGTTGATAAATGTCCCTTCTTTTAAAAAAATCCAGAGAGATGCACCCTCAGTGAAAAGGTAGCCTGTTTCCAGATGTTGATAAATATGCACAACTGCAGGGTCATTTTATGTGGGACTGAATGCTGTTTAAACAAGCCACTATTGCACTCAAAAACCAGATGTTACTGGGGTTGGCACAAGGATAAAAATGCATTAAAAAGTTTGATGGAGATGATATCTCTTTGAAGTCCATTAGAAACTGTAGCTTTGAGAGCTTAGAACCAGAGATGTCACTGTTATTAATTAAAAAAAAAACATAACATTGGTTTGAAGGATTATCTTTAAATCCAATAGCTCACAGGAAAATTTGCAGTGCATTTTGTGTCATATTGGACGAGTATGGAGAAGCCCTTGCATCTTGCTCTGAGATCTGTAATGTAAGAACAGCCTGTAAAATTAAGCTCATCATTCTTCCCTTTATTTTATACATAGAATTTCATCATCTCAAGTCTGACACTTTGTTAGATGAGTGAGCTCTATTCACCATTTGCAAGGATATAGTCAAATCTGGAGATTATTAGAATTGGAGGTGACTCGTGTGAAACAGATATAGTTCATTACTGTTGTGATGGAGTACATGAATATGTCTGCATGACAGGTGACCTGCAGCTTTCTGAACAATGAAGAGTTGAAGTAAATTTTTGTGGGTTTAATTCAACTCAGGTTGTCTTTAATACTCTTGATCCTTGAGATTAAATTGACTTCACAGTTGGAGCATTTATATAGCAAATTTTGGTATTGTCTCATTCTGTAAACGAGTTTGCATAAAACTTGACTAAATGTAGATAAATTGCCTGAGAAAAAATTGGCCAACCTTCCTGCAAAGGCTGTTGATAAAGGATCTGTCTTCACTGCTCCCTAGTAGCTGCCAGGGAAATGAGACCTTGAGAGAGACTGGGGACGTTTTGTCACGTTCATGGTTTCTTCCGTCATATTTCCCTGCATGCAAGTTAATGTTAATGGGAATACTTCTGACAAGATAACAGGAGCTGGTGTTTAAAGATGAAATATGAGCTTGTATTTGTTGTTTCGTCTTTGTGATATAATGAATGCAATAAAATAGTAGAATTTAATACTACCATCCATAAATTATCATCACGTCTAATTTAATCAGATCTAAAAGCAAAAAAAAAGAGTAATTACCATCTTTATAGAGAGTTTATATATTATTGATCCTCGTACCATGTTTGATATGCTTTTTGGTACAAATATTTGCAGTTGGATATATATAATATATATATATATATATATATACTGTATCAGTTAACTGATCAGTTAAAATAATACAAAAATTCCAAATCAACTTGTTTTTGTAGATAATTACATAGATGTGCTTTTTTTGTTATTTTAGTTCATAGAAACATTCTCTCCCAGAGGTTTGTGGTAACAGTGATATCGTGAAGCCAGACGTGCAATTACTACCTCCCACTATGTTCCACTGACACTTTGTGGCAGATGGATGTAAGATTGCTAGAGAAAATATTCTAAGACCCTTGTCATGTATCAAACATGAAGAGGACATAAAGACAAGGCTCTCAATACAGCAAAGGAATTGCTTATGTTCTGGAGTCTTTTTTCTTTGAGGCAAACTGTGACCCATCAAAAGAAAATGCACCCTTGTGCTCGAGCACGTTTGAAGTGATACACTTTTATTTAGCCCTTGATGTGTCTCTGAGGTCGAAAGGTGAGATATGGCTCTGTGAGAATTACACACTTTGAAATGCAAGGTTGCTTTCTCAGACATTAATTACAACTAGTGTTAAAATGAAAAGTCCCTTTCTGGAGTCCACATCCCTGCAGGACTTTATCCAAACTGTACCCACAAGGAAGCCGCATGCAGGCTGTTTGAGATCAATAGCAGGAGCAGTTTTTACTGTGGATGACATTGACACGCGCCCAGGGCACAATCTGTGAAGGGGCACACCGTGCATGGGAGGAAAACTTTTTTAAAGTTTATATATATATCTGTGTAAGAGCGCACCAGCAAGAGCAAAAGAAAAGGTTTCATTTCCACTCATTTCTACGTCAAGTTATGGGGGTGGGCACTCCCTTCTGCAGTGCAGTCACCTAGCTGCTGCTGAGAAAATTGCAGTCAGCAGCAGTCTGTGGCTGTGTCTGAATGTCCACCCTACTCCCTAAGTCCTTGTTCACTACATAAGGCGGCACTATAAAGCACACTACATAGTGCACTTATTCGGACACGAAGCTGCCTATTTTTTCCTCACCGCAGACCACGTGACTACCAGCTGTGACCACAGCAACCACAACACGCAACAAGATGTCATTCCAAATCCAATCCAAAGTTTTCTATTTCAATGCATTAACACCACTCAAATATTGAATATGGTTAATAAATAGTCTATATTGATCCATCTAGTGACCATCGATGCTCAGTACTTTTCAAGATGCATTGTGGGTAATTTTGAGTGCACTACTTTTTTCTCTCTAGACATACGGACACCCCTAAAAAATGGCGTGACCCCTATATAGGGCACTTGTGGGGAGTAGGGTGAACATTCAGACACAGCCCATGTTGGAAGGAGGGCAAGGGGGCGGGGATCTCAAGTGACAGGCCACAATGCAATTACAGTCACAAACTGCTTCCAAATAAATTGTATTTCAATAAACTTTTGGTCATACAGTATATACCCAGGACTCCTAATACACATGCGCCAACCTGCCGTATTCGAGTTAAAATTCAATTGGGCGGGTAGAAATAAAAACTTTAGCAAGTGATGCGTCTTTTAAGACAACAAGACAAGAGATAAGAGACTGGATCTAAAAACATTGATCTTATTTCTGAAGTGGTCTGCAAAGTCCCCACATGCAGCATCTGATGCAGGCATGGAGGACTTTTTATAACCTGTGTTTATTAAAAGATCAATGGTTTTGAAAGGGAGAATTTGGGGTCTTTTTTATTATTTGTGATGAGATTTGAGTAGTAGAGTTTTCTTGCCTGTTTTACTAAATTATTGTAGATTTTGAGTTGTTCTTTTAAAATTTCATATTTGACTGTTAATTTTGTTTTTCTCCATTTCCTCTCTGCTCTCCTGTAGTTTCTTTTTAACTCATTAATTTCCTGGCTTCTCCATAGTGTTTTTAAATTAACTCCTAATGTTTTTGTTTTAAGTGGAGCTGCTGAGTCAATAGCTGATTTTAGTTTGTTGTTAAAATGGTCAACAATAAAATCACACGATGCAGGTAAAATCTGACCAGGAGTTTGATTTAAAATGTCAAATAAAATTTGCAGCAGAAGTAATATATCGATTCCTCACAGTTCTCACCGAGGTCTCCTGTTGGGACAGTAAAGGGACACACCAGTGGACAGGCCATAGATAAAGACCAGGTCCAGGGCATGTCCTCTGTTGTGAGTAGGCTGTGTGACATGCTGATGAAAACCCATACTATTTAAAACGTTTAAAAACTCGTTGGCATAGGAATCACCACTGTTCTCAATGTGAAGGTTAAAATCACCAGTTATTAAAATTTTATTGTATTTAATGTGTACAGTTGATAACAGGAAGGAGGTTTTGGTGGTCTATAAATTGTACTGGATAAAACAGGTGGGTAGTTAAAAACAAATGAGTAATGCTCAAATGAAGAATAGTTCTTCAATTATATTATTTGTGATGATAATGACTGTTGAGCAGTCAAAGCCGTTCCACCACCTTTTTTTACCTCCCCTGATAGAAAATAACAAAATTTAAATTTGGGGGACATACCTCAGTGAGCATGACTGATGCTTCAGTGCCGAGCCAAGTTTCAGATAAAAAGAGACAGTCAATATTATTATCTCAAATCCGATTATTGATAATAAAAGATTTGTTTGACAACAATCTGATATTTAAAATAGAGCCATGTTAAGTGTTGTAACCTTTTAACCAAAGATGTAGCTGTCGGATGCAGCTGAACTTAATGTCTCCATAACGGGGTGAATGTAGTGGACCAGAAATAATGCAGTCAGTGTTGCCAACTTGGCGACTTTCTCGCTAAATCTGGCGACTTTTCAAACCCTCTTGGCGACTTTTTTTGTCAAAA
>JBAFTA010000013.1:29095756-29115453 GCA_036919975.1 Melanotaenia parkinsoni | reverse complement strand
CCCCTCCCCCCCCCCCCCCCCCCCCCCCCCCCCCCCCCCCCCCCCCCTCCCCCCCCCTTTCTCCCCTCCCTTCCCTCTCATCTATTATTTATTATCATGTGATGTATTAAAAATAATATAATATGGTTTTCTGTTTCTGGTCATCTATTAGGGGTCAGAAGACAAGTATCAAATTGTGTTCAACAGGGTTTTGAGCTAAGTTTATAGGCTAAATTGAAGCAAAATATCTCAAAAACTGTATGTGACAAATATGAAATGTCTGGCTCTTATGGGTTAAATTTAAATGGGCCCTGGGCCCATTTAATCTTTGAATGTAAACTCTAAGGAGTTCTCTATGTGACATGGTAAAAGTGTAATATCTGTTGCAGTAGCAATAAAACGGGCTGGTAGTGCTTAAAGATTTTATTATCAGTTTGGAATATGCCGGGTTTGTGTACTTTCACAGGTTCTAGTGACTTTTTGAAGAGGTTGACCCACCCCCCGTTTTTTTTTTTTTTTTCTTTTTTTTTTCTTCTTTTGTTTCAATCATTTCTGTGTTTGATGTCTCCAACCTTCCCACAGGTCAAAGGCCACAGTATTGTCTCCTCGAGTGAATGCAGAAGGTGAATATACTGTGCAATAAGACATCAGCCATAATCCAATCTCTTTCTCCATAACTCTCCAGGTGCAGGACATACTGGGCTCAATATTAGGTAACATAGTACGTTAATACATTTTGCATTGAGCTGCCAGATGTCAGGTTCTTATCAGTCCCTCCATCGTTGCTCAAGGGGTAGAGTCCCATATGAGAAACTTTCACCCTACAATCTCCCAACTTTGATCCAATACTGTAACTGAAGTTTTATTGCCACATGAACCTGATAGTGACAGTCCTGCAAAATTGATAAGATACCTCTGGTGTGAGGAGAGTATGATGAGGTGTCTGTGTGCTGTTGATGCACTCATTCATAATTTATACTTGGAAGTGAACAAGATTTTCCACATTTTCATTAATTTCAGATTATATTAATGTAATATTTTAAATGAGTGAACATGAAACTGATTTGCAAAATAGCCCAAGACTTGGATGTGGTTTTGACTAGTAACTTTCTGCAAAATCTGGCGTTTCACATAAAAAGTCTCAGTGTCTGAAATAACTTTTTGACTCACCTGCCAAGTTGGCCAGTCAAGAATATTTTTTACCGGCCAAAATATTAAATTATTTTACACACATACTACTACTACTTTTAGGCACATGTTATTTCTATGATACGGTATTATGTTGGATGCAGACTGAGAGAGGAAGTTACAGCAACATTAAACAACAGCAATAAGAAAAAATAGTTTATTTGATAAACTGATAATGTCTGAATTCATTAAGTGACATCTAATCAGACTCCTCCCTCTCTACGCTACACAGTCAGACAGCAGGGGAACACTGAAAAAAAAAATCCACCAAAATGAAGACTCAAAAACATGAGTAATTTGGTACAAACATTTATTCGTTTATACTTGGTATAAACTTTACTCGAAATCTTCATGTTTACAGCTGTGCATCATAAATATTGTGCAGCATATGTAATATACACATATTACTGTGGAACTAAAATAGGGTCATAAGTTTTGAGACATGTATCTTCATTTATGTAACTTGTACCTGTGTTTTCTAACATACAAGTATGTATTAATTCTGAAGGTCTAAACATAGGTACAAATAAAAAAATACAAGTTGGAAGATACAAGCACAAGTTAAAAAATACAAGTAAAATATTCAAGTACAGATTAAAAAGAGAAAACATGTACAAATCAAACTTACAAGTACAAATCAGAAAGTACTTTTGTCCACCTTTGTCCATTCTCCCGGACATACTGGCCCTGAAGCTGTGAAGGTAAAAATGTGCCAAAAAGCACAAACTTATAGATGGTGTGCAACCGCTACCAGCCT
The DNA here is from genome assembly GCA_036919975.1 of Melanotaenia parkinsoni. NCBI lineage: Eukaryota > Metazoa > Chordata > Actinopteri > Atheriniformes > Melanotaeniidae > Melanotaenia > Melanotaenia parkinsoni. The sequence goes on along the minus strand of JBAFTA010000013.1, from coordinate 29,113,529 downwards.
GTTTATGCTGATCCAAACAGGCAGACAAATTTTTGAACACCAAGACATCGCAATTGTAAAATTCAGTGACTATATTATAAAGATAGATTATGTTGTTATGAACTCCACAAACACCCTCTTTTATACTTTTATACTTTATTTTACACACAGATTCAATGAACCCTGTTTAAATAGCCCAGCTTCATTTAATTTTTTTTCAAACAATATCACATTTCACTGTTTAAAGAAATAAAGAAATACCCAATACTGCATGTCTTTACTCTTAAAAATACTATGGGTTAATAATATTGGGTGACATGGCTCAGTGGGTAGAGTGGTCGTCCTGTAACCTGAGGGTTGCTGGTTCGGTCCTGGCCTGGAGAGCTCATGTCGAGGTGCCCCTGAGCAAGACACTGAACCCCTAATTGCTCCTGATGGGTCGTGTTAGTGACTTGCATGGCAGCTTCCGCCATCAGTGTGTGAATGGGTGAATGTGACGTACATGTAAAGCACTTTGGATAAAAGCGCTATATAAGTACAAACCATTTACTGTTTACTAGTCACCGTTTTAATTGTGTGCATATCCCTACTTAAAACCCAGAGCTACTAGACTGCTGCTTATTGTTCTGCAACAGTGACAATAAAGTTCTATTCAGCAGAAGCATCTGAATCAGTTTTGGTTACAGCTTAACGTTCAGATTCCTGCCTTTTTTTTGCGGGAATAGCTTCAACTTTCAGCTTCAGTCTCTTTCCAAGCAAGCATCTTAATGGACCTAGTAGAGCAAACAAATGATTTTTTTTTCACGTTGCTGGCCAGGAAAAACAAACTGCATCCATCGATCCAAGATGGCTGAGTATTTAGGGAAGCTGAAATTGATCAATGACCCCATAATGGCATATGGCTTTGTTGGAAACATCTAAAAACAAAAGTAAAATGCCGTGTGCTGAGAAGTAATAGTGGATCACTCGTTCCCTGCAGCATTAAACTTCTGCTTTGAAAATGCAAATATGGTGATCACACCTTCAGGACCACTAGATAAATCAGATTGCTTTTGCAGTGTTTTTATACAAACTTAATTTCAATTAACATGTGTTGTTAACTGTGGATAAAAAACAGTCTTGTAAAATTACAGGAGATGCAATCCAAAATCCAAAAGCACATGCTTTCTGCATGTCTTTACTGAAGCCTGAACATGCTGCATGTCCTTGCTTCTGTACTTTGGAGCTAAATTCATCACATTCTCTACTGCATAGTATCATGATAACTCAAAATGTCACATTAACTGTGTGTGTCCTCACCTCCTTTGTTATCTCTACCTAGAGTCCTTTATCTCTTTAATGAATGGGTTACACAATAAATCATTCTATACCGGAAATAACTTCTTAAATAAGTGATGTTTTAAAGGAAAAATATGCAACCACCATTTTAATCAGTAGCAGGTCCAGTAAGCTTCAATTAGGAGCCATTACCAGGCGAACCATGTTTTAGATGCACTGGAAGATGAAAAGTTGCCACTTAAACAGTCAATAAAAAAATCCTATAAAAAGATGATGATTGTTAGATGGAGAGAGTTGATAAATGCAAAAGAATTTAAGTCTTGCAGATGTTACTGTGGATGAACATTGAAAAGAAGACAATTTGTGAATAACCAACTGATAATGTTTACTGGTCACTCTCAATGGTGTTATAAAACTTGCAAAGCAAAGGTATGAGACAGGAGGAAAAGATTTTAAAACTTACTTCTGAGCAGCAGTTTTTTTTATTGGATTTCACTGGAGAGTCTAATGCATGCAATATTTAATGTTTCAGTGATCATTTCACTCACAATTCATTTAGCTGAGTACTAAGTTCTCATTTATCACCACTAGATATGAAGAAAGTGCTGCCTGAAAGAGAAATGTGCCACTTCTACAAAAGTTGGGATCTATAGAGACACATTTAGAGGAATAATGTGAGCACCTGAACAGAAACTCATCTGAAATGAAGCTCTGGAAGTTTAATGTGAGCCTGTCACAAATTTATTTTGACACATCTACTCATTTAAAATGAAAGAAGGGTGATACCAGGATGTGGCAAGACTCTGAAAATCTGTCCTACTACTCGGGGAAATAAGCAGTGTTAATAACTGGGTGCTTTTCACCTCAACAATATTAATGAACCTAAATGATGAAATTTTTATCACCTCTTCTAGACACTCTGTTAAATTAAATTTTTTAGCATTACAAAACTGCTGAAGATAACACCAACTGATTTCAAGATGTTTGTATCTATATATTTCTATCTATCCATTTTCAGGGTCATGGAGGAGCTAGGGCCAAGCCCAGCAGTTAGTAGGTGAGACTCAGGAGAGAGGATCAGGATCAAACATTTTCTAATAGAGATTAGAGTTGTGTGTTACACGTTATATAAGAATATGTAGAACATGGTAAATCACATAAACAATTGATTACATCTGAATGTATCAGCAGATTTTATTCGTATTGTCACGTGAAAACTTTGAGAAAGTTGTCCTCAGACTTAGAAACAAGACTGCTGTATTCCTCTTGTTTTTCCAGCTTTTTATCTGCATAAATATTATCTACTGGCCACGATACCGCAGCATCCAAAGTGCCATTGTGTTTGAGTTGTGGCATCAGTAGTTGAGGAAAGCTGGACACTTCCAGAGGGCAGGACTAAGTGAAGCGCTGGGGTGTCAGGTGTCTGGGATCTTCTCCGATGGATCAGAGGCTCTGACAAGAGGAGTGGGTTGTTCACATCCCAGTAGAAGGACATCCACTGTCTGATCGGTTCTCCTCATGTTTTTTGCTCACTAGCGAAACAGAAAATGGTGGGTTTCAGTCTTCATTTAGAACCGCCAGTCCCCATTAGCTCCTTTAGCGGCTGTGGTCAACAAATTGACTCGAAGGCTTCAGGAGAAACGTGTCCAGAACATGAATCCAGTTCCTTCGAGGTTGTGTTCTTCCACAGGTTTTCTCCCAATCAGTTATCCTCATCAGTCAGAAAGCAGTATAGGCTTACATTAAGGTTTTTTTTTTGCTTTACTGAAGTTTTAATGATCGGTCCTGAGGGCAAGAGAGATCATTTTATCAAAACTACATCCTTTTAATCCCTTTCAGGGTGTGAGAAATCTGGGTGTTCTTTTCGGCTCAGAGCTGGATTTTACTACACTCATCAGAAATACAACAAAAACTGGATTTTATCATCTTAAAAATATTGCCAGAGTCCGCCCATTTCTCTCCCTTGCCAGCACGGAGGTACTGATGCATGCTTTTATTTCTAGTAGATTAAGTTACTGTAATACCCTGCTCTCTGGTCTTCCTAAAAAGTCCATCTTAAACGACATCTACTTCAGAACTCAGCGGCACGTGTTCTGACAGGGACCAAAGGGTGGGAACATATCACAACAGTTTTAAAATCACTACATTGGCTCCCCGTGTGTTTCAGGATTGATTTTAAGGTTCTTTTAATACTTTATAAATGTCTTATTGGTCTTGGGCCCTCTTAGTTATCAGACCTTCTTTTAAGTCATGAACCCTTGCAGACCTGAGGTCTTCTGGTACTGGCCTTTTAGTTGTTCCAAGGGTGAGGACCAAGGCCTACGGCGAGGCCTCTTTCTATTGTTATGGCCCTCGTCTGTGGAACAGTCTGCCAGAGGGCCTCAGGGCTGCAGAGGACGTTGGTGTTATTTAAAAAAAAGGCTTAAGGCCTACCTTTTTAGCTTAGCTTACTTAACTTACTCAACTGTACTACTTCATATTTATTTATTCATTTACTTATATATTTATTCAGTCTTAGCTGTTCTTATTGTTTCTTTGGCTGTTTAATTTTAATTGTAACTCCACGTCGGGGTTTTTGCCTGCTTGCTCTGGGGGCTGTTGCCGTGGTGATGGCATCTATCAGGGTGTCTGGGGCCCTGCAATGCAGCCTTTTGGCTGTGGTGTTGGCCTGGTCTGTCCTGATGGGGGTGGTTGCAGCTGTTGGACATGGGTGGACCGGCCCCTGGTGTGGATGGATCCCCATGACACTGATATTGTTTCCTCACAGCAGCATCAGGCTGCTTATCACTTTTAGTATTTTATAATAACATTCAGTTTGAGACAGAAATAAGAGAATCATGTTTGTATAGAATGGTGAGGGTGGGCTGCTTGGTGTGTGTGTATGTGTGTGTGCGTGCAGCTGTGTGAAATATTTTGGTAAGTGTTTCTGTTATTATGTATTTCCACTTTGTTTTGTTTTAATATGCATAAATGTTTTTAATCATGTATAGCACTTTGTTTTGCCTGTGCCATGAAAGGTGCGTTATAAATAAAGTTTTGATTTGATTTGATTTTGAATGGAAACTGCAACCAAAAGTAGTACAATGCAGCAGTGTTTATATATAAACAATGCAAACTCCACACAGAAAGGCCACCGCCCCCCCAGGGACGAACCTCTTCCCAGCCGAGGCTCGAACCAGCAGTTTAGATTCTTGCATTTTTCTCTTGCTATTATTTTCACTTTTCAAATGAGGAAATTATTTTTGCCCTTGGAAAATATTTTAACTTGAAATTACTCTGAAAAAGAAACATGCATATAGAGCCATAATGAATAAATGCAACAAACTTGAACAGACTGGCTTTGTTTTGTTTTGTTTTAGTTTTTTTTTTTCCATTTATTTAATGATTAATGTTGTTCTATAGGCAATAATTAACAGGCAATAAGGTCATTTAAAAAAGTTTTTAATAAATATTAAACCAGGCTGGCCCTCCAATTCTTTTATTTTTGGCCCACTGTGTATTTGAGTATGACACCCCTGATCTAGTTAGACATGAACCAGCTTAGAAATACAAAAATTCCAGAACTCAATCAGAAGTTATATCACTGAGCCACTAAATGTGAGGAAGATAAGAAACTGACAAAAAGCACAGAAAACAAAGAAGTAAAGAACAACAAACACCAGATTCCACAATGTGGAATAGAAATGAGGGACTGCGAAAAATAAAGTCAAAACATCAAACTTGAAAATGTTCAGTACAGATTACTGTATATAGATTAAAATAAGGAAAAACCAATTCAAAAAAAGTATCAAATCCCCTGTGAAGCTGGACCCTTATAAGCAGACAAGTTTTATAGATCCTATTTAAATAAAAATTAAAAGATGTTGACCACATATCATAGCTGGGAACAGTGCGCAATCAGCCTGTATGTCATCAGAAGATCAGACGCATTTCATAAATCTAATTTAGAAAACAGATAGGCCTAATGATATGTACAAAATTAAAATGTGTCGTCAGTGCACACTGTAGCTCTCTCCAGTATTCTGCTGAAGAGTTGCTTCATTAATTGCAGTGAGCTGTGATTATTCACAAGGGTTTATAATTAGGAGGGAGTCAGGAGCGTTTTATGCTGGGTAATTGCATGTGTCTACTCGCCACCATTTATCTGGGAAGCAGTAAGCTACAGTACAATTGCAAAATCAAGGGAGGCTCCTTTGAACCTTGTTGCTTGTAATTGATTTCCAAACGCTCATCAAACAGATTGCTTTTTGTACGCATCACTTTTTCTTAATTTTTTTTACAGATTTTGATGATATGCTGTGGAGCCATTATCAATTATCTCTTGAATGTGGGTGCAGTAGTCAGCTTTACAAAAGCGCTCTGGTGGAGGCGTAGTTGGTGGTATGCATGGTATGCAAACGGCTTCATATTTTTCACAATTTTAAACACTATTTTATCCAAGTCTGTGTACTTGACATGTGGGACAAAGACAAAGCAACACTAATAAATTGTTTAATCGTTTTTTTGTTTTTCTGCCTGTAAGAAACAGCATACTCTAAGTGATCTCAATAATCCAGCAGTTTGTATACTTTAGTAAAGCTTGTCCACTCAAATATGACTGTGTTAACATTTGCCAACCACTCCTTTGGCTCTGTGCATACACCATATGGTGCCATGTGGTGTTGTTGCACAGTCTGCTCAAAATGCAGAAAATTCAAATTAATTTTCCACTATAAAGTGGAAAGCATCCATTTGGATTTGCATGCCATGTCACACGAGCCACATGGGGACTCTGTGAGAGGGAGCGAGACCAGTCTGCAGCTTCACCACAGACTGTTGCAGCTGTTTTCCTGGATGTCTACAGTATTCTAAGGTAATGCACTTCTAAACTCGATGGGCTAGAACAGCTTTTATCTTGTCTCATTGTGCTCAGAGGCAGCAAATACCACCAGAGTTGACTTGTCACAAACTCTGCTTCTGCTGCGAAAAGGAGAGGGCTGGCTGCCACCTTTAACATGCTCTTGAGCAAAATGGTTGTAACGCTGTCATGAAATAAGATGGCAGGAGACAAGAAAAGGTGGATTACTGGTTGTAGTGCTCTTCATTATTCAGCTGCATGAACGACAAGGTACATAGCTGTTCACACGCCTTTTTTTTAATAAAAGGCAGCTTATTCAAGCTTGAAAGCTTTTGGAACATAAGCCAGTAAAGACGGTAAAAGTTTAAGAATGACTATCAACAGTAATAAGACTGAAATGGCTTGCAATGTATTCTGCAGTGCATTATAAAATACAGCAGGATATGATGTGCTTCATTTGTACGATGGGGGGATGGCACCAAAACCTTGAAGGCTGTCAAGGACAACAGTGAAAGGACTATGAATTTTCCATGTTGCACATCATAAATATTCACATTCAGGAGACAAGTGCAGTTGTCAGAAACCATCACTTTATACTGTGAGGGTGGGTGGACAAGTATAATCTGCTCACCCATGTTTCTATTACTGAAATCAAAACACAGGGAATCAAACCATTTTATCTGAAGGGTGGCATTGATATACTTAATGCAGACTGGAACAGGAAAAGTACATAAAGACTGTGAGGGGAGGAGGAAAAATCCTTAATCTATACATTTGACCGCTGTTTAGTAAATGGACTACATTTGTAGGACTTTTGTAGCCCTGTTCACGACTCAAAGCCCTTCTACACTACTGTACAAGCAACGGGGGTTTCAGTGTCCTGATCAAGGACCCTTTGATATGTGGTCTGTGACAGCGTGGGAATAAACCAATGACCTTCTAACTAGCAAATGACCACTCCTCACCCTGAGTCGCAGCAGGAGATCGGACAAAGTCATACGGTTAGAAAACACAATGCTTTTAATCCAGGTACAAAGAAGTAGGATAGCTCATGTCTTTTCTGCTGGTAGAAAAAAACTCCCTCTGCTCTGTAGAGCAGAAGTACAACAGGCTGACTTCACTTATAAGATTAAAATGACATTTTCTTGCAGTGTGATTTTTTCTCCTAGAACTACATGCTGTTTTCTTTAAATAGAAGGATTTGCGGATCAGACTTCAACATCGATGGGAGTTTTATGTGGACTTTAATTCCACAAACCCGTCTGCAATTTTTGGTCTGCTCATTCAAACTACTTGAACATGAAGAACTGTATCTCAAGGTCTATGACTCACAAACATCTTCAAAGACTCAGCCAAGTCTACCCAGTCACTCTCCCACTTCTTTCCATGGATTCAAAACTGGGCATACACAGTTACACATGTAGCAGGACACACAGCTTCCTAAGTTCTTTACGGCACATATAATGGAAGTTATATGGAAGAAATTTACAGCTGATTACATTTAATGAAACTGATTAATCAGTGATCATTTTGTTCATCCATTAAAACTCCAGAATTTAAAATATCACTATGTAATTTTCTGACCTTAAAAATATGTTTTTGACTCATTTTGATGAGTAGTTCCTACAACTACATTCTTGTATTTGCCCTTCAGTGTCCAGAGGCTGTTGATTTTTGCTTTATGCACTTCATCCCACACCAGCAACTGGATATCAACCATTCGCTGTGGCTTGTAATGGTGTAAACCATGAAATGAAATGAAATGAAAAATACTTTATTAATCCCAAAGGGAAATTCAATATTGTAGTAGTAGTAATTTTTTTATTTTTTTGATAAAATGATGATAAAACCATGGAGTGAAACAGGACAGGTTCTATAGGGACTCTGATTAGGTAAGTGGCAGGTGGCACCAGTAGGTGGAAGTGTTTGAGTTGATGAGGGAAAAGCAGAGCCAGAGAGCAGGAGGTCACGGCTGAGTGTGACAATGGCTGATTCATCAAAGATCCACCTCAAAAATCAGAAGAAGAGAGGAAAAAGAGAGTGACAGAGCAAGAGGTAAAACAAGAGTCAACATCTGCTCCTTTCTTTTCTTTATATCATTCCCCAATAGACATTGGTGGTGGGGGGCGGGGGGGTAGATGAATTGCAATGCGAACACAGATGATTTTGAATTGATGTACAAATGTTGAAAAATCTTTTTTTTTTTTTAAACTGTTAGTTGCTGAGAAACACAAGAGCTGAAAACTCAAAATTGCGGAAGTGCAACGCGATCAACCTTCGACAGATAAGATCTGATGCAGCTCCATGTTTTGCTCTGATATGGTGGAAGCAGAAGCTGTCCTACATTAACTAATAAATGAAAAAGTTTCTTGTTTGTTTCAACAAATTTGAGAATCCATGTTATACACTACTACTACTACTACTACTACTACTACTACTACGATGTTCCCACTTGGTAGTAGTAGTAAGTCATACAGGAAAAAAAAACAATGTAGTATGGAGTAATAGTTGTTTTATCATCACACTGCAACCATCTGAACCATAATGAAATCAAATAATGCTGATCCTTAAGATTCCCATCCCTACTCCCCCAAAAGCAAAGCAGCTTCTACTGCGTATCTTCAGAGGGCATTCTCAGCAGTGAACTCCCTGTAATTAGTGAAGAGACAAGGTGGACATGTACTGAAAAGCACACAGTAATGTGAATATGCAAATAAAGAAATAACAGCATCTATGATGGGATTACTAATAACCCTATCAGTTGATTTTAAACTGGACTGTACATGCACACTGGAAGAAAGTCTACAAATGTACAAAACAACTAAATACCAGGCTAAACCAGAAAGTCTGGATGATTCTTTGCTCCCACATTAAGAGTTTTTTAAACCACTTTTTTCAAAGGCCAAACATTAGATTTTACATGATCACAACACTCATCAGGCTTTGAGCAGCATCAGTAGAAACAGAACTAATAAATGTGTCCACATTTAATGATGAAGAGTCCAACTTTGCACTGAGCTTTTTACATTTGAACTAAATTTTAATTGTCTACATAAAACAACTCTTATTTATTCATTTATTTTTGTCCAATTTGCCAGTCAGTCATACAAGTTTATCATTTGTCCAGATGTTTCAACTAACAAAGCCCCAGTGATTAAGAATTACTCCCATCTAGTAGTGCGCTAATATAATGCAAGCAACCGAATAGTGCTCTACTGGAACCTCACTGTTTAGGTGTGTTATTACAACTATGGAAGTTGCGGAGGTGGGTGACGTATTGATTATTATCTGAGAGATATTTTTACATTAGAATGCTTGCGGTTCTAATAATTAAATCACAAGGAGAAACTGGTATTACTTCGGTCTTTTTTGTCTGACTAGACGGAGGACAACTACCCCCACCCCCATTGACAAATCAGCTGAAATAAATTATGAAAAACAAGGGAAAGCTCTCAGAAAATTCGTCTGAAGAAGCTCACAGTTTCCTACTGGTATGACTTATGTGAAGAACAACAACTGAAACTGTTGCAACGGAGCTTTTCTACTGTAGGCTAACTAACAAATTAGCCAGTTCTGCCGTTTTAAATAGCAAGTAATAGTAAATGATCCCACTTAAATGGGAGGATAAAGTAGTTGCTGGACCATCCTGCCCTGTTTCTAACATAACACCAAAATAAACTTCACTGTTTGAATTAACTCACCCATCCAGCAGAAAGCCTGCAACCTCCGCATCAGCTTTGAAGTCCCTTTCCTTCATCAACTGCCTCATTCTAGTAAATGCTCCAGTGATGTACACTCTTGTTAGCTCCCGGTAATTATTTCTTTTTCTTTTCTTGGCTATTTTTCTTTCATCTCGCGGGGCAAAGAGTATGAAGGGTCCTCCATTTCAGTGTAAACTGGCAAGCTGAATGATCCACGGTCATCTTTGCTGGTTTATTCCCGCCCCCTGGAAACTCACAGAGATTTGCAGGTAAATGGTGTAAGGCTAACAAGTGTGTCTCCTTTCGGCTACCGTATTCAAAGATGGCGATGCAACATGGCAGCCTCCAGTTGGGTGCGCCGCCACCTATGTATTTATAAACAACTCTTTCTAAGCTACACAACGCTTTCATTTGGATGCGATTGTGATTACACTTTGGTAAAATACGTATTTATGATGGCAATACTTGATTTTTGCTAACAAAGCCAAATAAGCTACACACTGTACCTTTAAGTAGACGTTTGGGGTATCTATACTTTGCTGGAGTAATTATTTTTTTGCCAACTTTGTACTTCTACTCCTTACATTTTCACACAGGTATTTTTACTTTCTAGTCCTTTCATTTCAAGAACAGCCCGGTTACTCTGAATTCATTTCAGCTTGTTTTAATTTTGGCTTGTCATCATTAAAAACACACACACACACAACATATCCAGATAAATCAGTCATTTGCATATAGTGAACTTGATTGTGGTTGGATGAGAAGATATACCATTCCAACACCTTATTGGGTTGTATGCAATGAATTGCACCTGTCCATGATACAAATCACATCACAGTTCAGCAAGGACACAGCAGACATATGTAGCCTAGTACAAAGATGTCCATGGCTCAACAGACAAGGTAGCCTAAAGCATTCCCAATTTTTTCACGTATTTTAATTTGATTTTATAGTGAATATGGCCTTTAGAATATTGTTTTTTTAGGGGAGGGAGGTGGGGTAGCGCACTATAGGTCCCTGCGGCGTGGCTTAAGCTTTTATCCTCAATGGCTTTTTTTTTCTATTTTTAATAAATTACATTTACTTTTATACTTTAAGTAAGTTTGAAACCAGTACTTTTACACTTTTACTTGAGTAAAACCCTGGAGTTGACACTTTAGCTTCTACAGAAGTCTTTTTAAATCCTATCTATACCTGGGTAATGAATGTAAATACTTTTGGCACCTCTGCATTTGCTGGCTGAAAACCGAAAGCAGGATTTTTCTTCTTCTAAACAGAACATATGGCCTTTCTTGCATAGCATGTACTCCTCAGGCAAGAGGATTTAGGGTCTATTTATGCTCCCTTACATATGTAATAGGTACATCCATTTCAGATGTTGTCATATGCAGTTTTGGGCATGTTACTTTAAAAAAGTAATTAATTATAGTTACTAGTTGCTTCTTGCAAAAGGTTACACCATTAGTAATGGAGTTACAGCATTAATTACACAAGGAACAAACAACTCTGTTATTTTCTAAAAAATTTAAAATATGTTCCCTTTAACAGAATTTCACGTTCATCTGCATGTTCATTTATTCATAATAAATCCAAATATTAGATCTGACTAATGAAATGGAAAACTAATGGACTAAATTACTAACAGAAAAATCATTGACACTAATCGCAGGCTGCTGGAAGTCGTCTTCATCTCCTCCTCAGAAGATGTGTTTCTAGTGATTCTAACTACTTACAGCCACCATGAAAAAAAACGTTGTTTCTGGTTAATTTTCTATCTGTAATTCTCGTAACGTTGTTTTCTTTAATCTCTGTGAGGGAAAAGTGATGTCTGTGGATCCAGATTAAAACTCTTCCTCTGTTTTCTCTAAACTCACTGTTGCTGCGTCTCCTGGTCATTTGTGTGCGTGGGTCCGCTCCTTTACCACCAGCTGGGCGGTGGCCCAGGGAAAAGTGATAATAAGTGGTGAGGAGGAAAGTGTCTGCCAGTGGACAGAGGCATCACCAAAATAAAAGAGGCATGCATCTTCCAAGGTGAAATTGGTCATAAAAATCATAAAATTTAATAATGAATCCATAATTCTGTACGCATTTTTCTCAGGTAGCAGTCTGCAAAGTGCAGACTTTTATTTATTTTTATTTTTTGTTTTTTATTTATTGAAAATGCATTTGTCTTGTTCTGTCAGCGGCTGTTCAGTGGTTAATTAAAGTGCAGCTGTTTATCAGTTTATTTATAAAGCGCTTTTCTTGTTAAAGGCAACACAAAGTTTTTTACACAATGAAAAAAATGTATGCATTTCAAAATAAAACAAGCCTTCACACACCAAAGTATATGACATAGCAATTTAAAAACACACTCATCGTTGTCTCTCACAGTCACACAGACATCCACATACATGCACAAACAGAGCAGTCCCCCCTCCCTCCATTATACACAAACATGAGCTTCCTTCTTTTCTGTTTCTTAGGACAAAACTAATAAAAGTAATAAACATCTGGCTTGACGCCACAGTGAGGAAACAATGTCTTGGGGATTCGATCACACCAATAGCCAGCCCACCGATTTCCACAGAGGCCACCACAACAACCACCCAGATCTGGGCAGGCCAGAGTCCACATCACATCCCAGCCACTGTGACAAGGGCGATCACCACGGCAACAACCCCCAGTCCAAGCAGGCTAAGCTCCTGGGGCAAAGGATCCCCATGAGGAAAGGAATGATTGTTATACATCTTGCATCAGGGCATGATGTATGAGGGTGGGAAGTGGAAAATCAGAGTACACCCACTAGAATAAGCTGGACTACACCACTGCATCATTGGTCATATGTTGCCATCCTTCATACTTCTATGCATCTTTTACATTGCCATGGTTATAATATCAATTCAACCATTAGTGGGCAGGGGTGAGTTCAGAGCTCACTCCCGTGTTCTGACGTCTTTTTCACACTGTGGTCGGTGGCAGTAATAAACTGCTATAAAGTTGTTTGCAACCGCCTAACACCTCGTTGCTTCGAAAACTCTCCCAGTTATCCTTGTCGTCTATTCTTCCTTCCGTTCATCATCTTCTTCTCTGGTTTGTTCTTTTTACTGTTTGCATCTTAAGCCTGGTACACACATAACGGTATTTGGGCTGTTTTTGTCATGATTTTGCCTCTTCCCGATCTCAAATGGCAAACGCCCGATCATCGTGAGATTTTCCTGTCCAATCATCATTTGGTCTGTACGAGCCGATTTGTCTCGATAATCTGCTCCGAAATGGGTCATAGCCGACAATTAGGAGCATTGAACATGTTTAATATTTCAGTGTCGATTTCTGAGGAAAGACGACGACTCGTGCATTGTGGCTGCGTGGGTGATGATGTGGTGATGATGTAGCCAATCAGAGAGCGAGCTGGCTGGGGAGCAAGGAAGTAAATAAAGTCCATGTTCACGCCATCTCCAGTCTGTTATTTTTTTCAGTTCTGGCTTTTTCTGTTAAAAATAGTCCCAAGACCCCCATCATCCCCTGGTCCTATATATCCCCTTCCATGCTGTGTGTTTTGTTTTCCGATTGTTACAATAGGCGCATTCCGACAGAGAAAGTCTAAGAACGCAGTGCTAATAACTGTCCTACTACATTGAGCAGAGATGTGTTGGAGCTGTTGATGGATCCCACATTCCTATCTTAGCACCTCAGGAGTACCACACAGAGGTTTTCAACCGGAAGGGGTGGTATTCTTTTATTTTACAGGCAGTTGTAGATGGAAAAGGTCTGTCTTGGAATGTGAACATTGGGCAACCGGGCAGCTTACATGACTCCAGAGTTTTACGCTTGTCGGGTCTGTGGGTGTTTTCAGAGTATAGCAGGAACATCGGAGGGCAGGATGTAGGCCACTACGTCATCGGAGATGCTGCCTATCCATTGACAAGCTGGCTTATGCAAAAATGTGACAAAACTAAATACACAATAAACAAAGTTTCAGCAGTGAAAAATTAAGTAAAAAAAAAAAAACAATAAAAGTGTCACCAGTGCAACTTTATACAGGTGCAGGCGGGATATGAATATAGACATCACTATGGTGCGTCAAGCCTTTCTGCAATTCTGTCCATTATGCTCAAGACACCTTCCATAAAAGATCTATGATGAAGGTCACCCTCAGCCAGATCTGCTCGTAGGCCCGCCATCTCTTCTTGTATAGCCGCACGCTCTTCTGACTCCGCTTCTTGCTGTGCATGGAAGATCTCGAGCACGCTATTGAAGCATGCATCACTTGTCCATTGATGCTCTGCATCTGACACAAGCATCTCCTGCACAGTGGTCAGAAGAGTGTCTGTCCTTTTTCTCTTTCCTGCAAAAAAAAGAGGGCGGAGAAAGATACTTAACATACAGCTACAGTAATACAATACTACGGCAGTACTCTGGAGCATGCATGTGCAATGCAATAAATAATTTTTTTTACCAGGTCTCGAGCAGCTGACAGTGCTGGCAGCTGGCTGTTGATGGCTGGTGGATGCTAATAGCAATGTGGTAGCCGTCTCTGGAATCATCACTGCAGGAATAAATTTTGTTGAATAAAAAATAAGTTATAAAAAGAAAGAAAGGATAGCTGACAGTCAATATAGAAATGAGGTTTTTGCTAACCATTCTAAGACAGCAGTAAGAGCCACGTACACAATATATCTTACAACTGCCACTTAACAGCTTAGATTGCACATTTCCAAATGTAATAAGAACTTAATACGATTGAATAATATGAATGTTTTATACCTGTTGTGGGCTGGCAGATGGTGGATGCATCAAGACATGGCTGGCTGATACTTGTTGATGCAACATCTGTTTGAGGAATGTTCACTGTAGGGTTACAAACAAGTTTAAACAAAAAAACAACAACCCGACAACCATCTAATAATGCACTTCTTTCATTAAATTATATAGTCACGATTTTTCATCGTCCAGGAGTGCTTACATTATAATTGAGGTCTTATCTACTGGAGTAAAGCTTCAGAAAAATACTTAATCCAGGTGAAATGGCTGAACCAGCTATTACTAATCAGTCATGTTTGGCTTTATGTGTTACCATTTTTGACAGTAAATAAATGAATATGAACATAAATGGGTCGTTTTCAGTTGTTTTGTTTTTTTAACTCCGTTAAATGGAGCGCACAGATGTATGCGTATTATAAGCTCTTTTGTTTACCTGAGCGATGGCGGGATGGCGGGATGGCATGCTGGCGGCTGCGGGAGCATCCAGGATGCTGTTCAGCTTCGTCTCTGAGTAAACATAAGAACCACATTACTATTTGACAATAACACTATCAATAATTTGACAAATGTCTACACAAAAGCAAAGCCTCTTCTCTTGTTTACTGACCTTTGAACTCCTCTGAGGTGGAACCGTTTTCACCAGGGGTTATCAGCTCCAGGAGCCCAGCGCACAAGTCCTTTGTTCCAGCATTCCCCGAGTAGGCAGGTCGGTGGCCCAAGATTTGGTCTAATGTGTCGAACCAATTGCTTGTTTTTCGGTTCGCGCCACTCTGATTGTTGTGGTCCTTGATTCTTTTATAGTCTTGTTTTAGTTTTTTCATTTTCTTCCTACACTGCTTCGCATTGTGGAAGATCCCCGCTTTCTCCAGTTCTAAGCTTATTGCCGCAAAGATTTTAATATTCCGCTGCGAGCCTTCAAAACCTTGCTGGATGTCCTGGGTGGCGTAGATGGCCAACAGAGATTTGACCTCCTCGTCGGTCCATTTGCCGCTGGCTTTGTCCATTTTCTATTGTTGTCTGTAGTTGAAATTGCAGCAGCAACAGTGAATTTTAAAAATGCCGGGGTCACAAGAAGCGGAAGTAAAAGAGCAGAACTCCAGTAAGGGGCATAGCAGCGGATGACCAAACACCTACGTCATGAGGGTTCCTATAGAACCCCGAAAAGACCCTGCCTCGGAGTAGGAGCTAAAATGGTTATAGGAACTGAGGGCTTTGGTCCCTAGTTCCTATATGTCGGAATGCGCGAAAAAAACGGCCTGCTTCCTGAAAAGGTTATAGGAACTGCAAAAGGTTCCTACAGTCGGAAAGGGGCTTATGTTTCTTCTTCTTTGTTTTTTGCCGGTTGTTGATGTGGTTCTTCTTCTACGTTTCAACGTTTGTCTGGCTCAGAGGACTAGATTGTAGATGAGTTGCTGGACAGCATCTTCACGTGTGTGTGTTGATTACATTTTCGGAGCACACCACACACAGTACAATCAAAACGGATTTTTTATCTTCATGTGTTAGGTCTCGACCAGATAAAAAATCACACAAGACTAAAAAAATCATTATTTGTGTACCAGGCTTTAGCTATACTGCTCAACACTAACCCAGCAGCTTCCAGCAGATATTATTGCTCCATTTGCTGCATCAAGCATTTTATTTCCTTAAACAATAGAGTGGTTGCTCAAAATTCTTTTTTTTAGACAACCTTTATTATAAAATTGGAGACATTTTATAAATAAACATGACAATATACAATACAAACAACACAACATCATAGAGACATGAAACAACATTGAAGAGGTTGCTCTATATTCATTAATCTCCTCTGTGAGTCCAGTAACTCGCCTATAAAACATATAAAACAAAGAGCAGCATGCTTCACTGAAACTAAAGGAAAGAGCCAAAACATCAAGGCTGTCACAGTGGTTACTAATGCATGCAGACTGTCTGAGAAGCTTTTCATCAAAGCGCTACATGGTAAAGTAAAACATGGGTAAATAACTATAGTGCTGTTACAGAAAGAGAGATGATGGGAGACATTTCCATCTTTCATGAAGCAAAGCTTATAAACACATCTAAGGTTGATACATCTTTGAGCAAACTGGATGTTTTCCACTTATACAAGAGGTCATTGCACCCCTCCCGTCACTTCTGCATCCATCAGCAGGATAAACAAACATATCAATCAGAGCAATGCTATCTTTAATCCTACCTGACATGGCAATCTGTTCTGATGGTCTGCCACCTTGTGATTACCAATACCCATGCTGAGATTAGAGCTGTGCCTTTGTACACAAACTGGTGCTCGATATTCCTAACAAGCTTGCTCCCGTGGTGCCTTTGCAAATAGGCAGCGTAATGGAGCTGCTTCTACATGCCAAGGAGAGTCTGGCACATTTAGAAAGAGTTATATGGAGCCATGACTTTAATTATACACGAGAGCATAATTTTCTAAAAGTGTTAAAATCAAACTTTTAAAAATGAAAATGCATATTTTAAATGTATGTTTTTCCATTCAGAATACAGTAGACTATTCATTATTTATGCATTTATTTTAGCAAAAACAGCCCAGACATTTCAAGGTTTGTTATCTTCACATAATAAGGATTGTGTTTTTAAGATAAAATAAATTGTTGTTATCCTCAAATAAGAATATTTCTTCTCAAGGTAATAGGTTCATTGTAAAAGCTACAATAAATAAATAGGACTTCAGTGTTAGTGGTTTAGAAAGTAATTACCAAAAAGTAAACTGAACAGCATATGCAGGCCTAAATTTATTGTTTTATATTCGGAGTTTTTAGGTGTTAACACATGAACCCCTCATGTTCGAGCTCATCTCGATCATCTCATGATCTCAAGAAAACAAAACCCTCTTTGGTGAGAAGTTTGGAAAAAAAGGGCAGAATTCTTGAGATGAGTCAAATTAGTTTATTACTACATGGAAATGAGCTTAGTGATCTTTAAGGAACAGATTTTTAGTCTTTTGATTTCCAGAAAATTGCATCAAAATGAATAATTCCAGGCATTGCTTTTATTTATGACATTTTATTTATTAGCTATAAGAGCTGGTGTTTGTAGTTTTTAGAGAGAGAGAGAGAGAAATACTTTATTAATCCCAAAGGGAAATTCAATATTGTAGTAGTAGTAATTTTTTTTTTTTTTTTTTTTTAATAAAACAATCACAATAATTAATTAAGGGCTTTGTTCTTCAGCCTGATAGCTGCTGGAAGGAAGGACCTTCTGTATCTCT
>JBAFTA010000013.1:29070931-29088118 GCA_036919975.1 Melanotaenia parkinsoni | reverse complement strand
CCGCTTGGAAAAGACAAAAACAGGTATTTAAGGGCTTAAAAAAGTGGATTTTGCATGATACGTTCCCTTTAAGTCAAAACAATGATGTAGTCTTAACCAGGTAGGTTGTTTAAATTCTTAACATGAATATAATGCTCCCCTCGAAATAAGCATTTTGTTACTTCTAAGCCAAAGGAAAAAACAGAGGAATCAGGAAGTGAAACCACTAAGAAAAGAATAAATCACAGCAATTAGAAAATATAAAATTCACTGCATAAGTTCCTCTATTTCACAGTAAATCTCTTTGTAATCGATGGTGTCAGCAAAATCTTCTGTTGATTATACTTTTTCATCAAATAACGCAACAAAAGACTATCCACTGGATTGTCATCATCAGCTCCTCTGTCTACAAAACAGTGTGTCATGTTGCAGACCATTGATTAACTCACCCTATCCGTGGTAACTGCTCACCAACTGAAGGAATATTCATTTTGCTGACACTTAAGTTGTCTCATTGATATCTTCTTTGCCCTTGAAAACAATACCTTCTGATACATGGGGAGCATCCATGTCCTCTGAGATCAATAGTTAGCTACTAATAAGTGCAGGACTGATTTCCATTTGTCTTTTTATTCTGCACCCAGAGATTTTTTTTATAACCCAGAGAGGCCTAGTGTAGCAAAACAGTAATGAGAACAAGTCACAAAGCAAGACAGTTCTGATTAGCTATTACTAGTATTTATTTCTGAATAAGATGTGCAGTTGGAGCCTCTGACTGTGTGAGACACAATCTTTACAGCTGGATAGTCTGAGCCTACACTAAGTCCAAGCATTGCCTTTTTACTTAATACACCAAGTGATTAAGCTCTGATTCTGCATGTAGAATATGATTATTATGCCTATTTATTTTTCATTTATTTGTTTTATTTAAAAAACTCAACAACTGGTGTTGAGTGAGCCTAAATTAAAAGGGTAACTCATAGTACAATCTTAAATTTAACCAAGTTATGGTTGATATTTAGGTCTACTCATGTCTTTCAATTGAAAAATTCTTTGAAAATGTTGAGGCTACTTATTTTTACAAGTTGCCTCAACTTGCATAAGATGTGTACATCTTAATACTCTTAAGTTTGTCCAAGGCAATATTTTAATTACAGTCTTAAAGACGCACTACGAAACTTTGCAACCTGTAAAGTCTGTGCTCCAGACTCGTTTGGTGGCACATTGACATTTTTAGCATTTACATTTCTAGAGCCGTTTGTGACAGAGAAACTGCACTTCATGTCTTCTTTTTTCTGGGACACTTCATAATGTTACAGCCAAGTTTCGCTTTACACCAGTGCTGGACTGGCATCGGGCATACTGGGCACTTGCTTGATTTTAGGCTGGGCTACTAATGGTACTAATTATAAAAGGTATGATACCTATCGGTACACATATCTGATAGATCGACCCACTAGTCATGATTGATTCTGGGCTGGACCAATTACAGCCGAGGGTCGATGCCCCTCCCTCTTGGGCCACGGTTGTCATTCAGTCACTCATACAGAGAAAAAGATGGAGAACAGAACATGTAAAGGAGGCACCAAAAAAATTCAAGACAGAAAGAGGCAAGCCCTTCAGGCAGATGCCGTTAAATGTGTTAAAATAACACAAACTTTTGCTGCTAGTGGCGGAGTTTCCTCAGCAGCATCAGAATCAGCTGCAGGTGATGGAGGTGGCCAGCAGGTGAAGGTGGGGGAAGAGAAGGAATGAGGAGAGACTGGTGGCGGCCGCCAGTGCCAGTGGTGGGGAAACTGAACTTCTGGTAAGTGATGAACTGCAGTATATACTGGGTCAGATATAAATCAAGTTTGGGTGTAGTTTATTTTCTTTTTGCTTGATACCTCTTAAAACAGTCAGGAGTTACGAGCTTAACAATAAAGCTAGCTATACATGCTAGTTAGCTAGCATGATGGGTTTCTCTACTGCTGGGCGGTTTCTGTCATAGACACATGTAGACGGTACACTGGTCCCACTACGTATGTCAATGGCGCCACGATATTGATCCTGGGAATTACTTTTAACAAATGGACAACTGTTTTGTAATCTATAAATGAATAACTTTGAGTACTCATTAGTCAAACATTAGCCTATAATTTTATAATCCTAGCCTGTATCATTGAATAGGCAACATGTGAGATCCTTTAATTCCACTGCAGACATAACCTGACAGCATCTGAATGATCCTGGAACCTTTTCAGTATTACAGGGTTTACTATAATATTTATTGTTGATGGTTTTCACTGGGGCATTCCTACAAAACTTTTAATTAGTGTTGTTAGTTTTTAGAGAAAGATCTTTCAAAATACTGTAAAATCTACATTCTGTGCCGTTTTTATTTAACTGCATCATGATAACATAGATCTACTTTTGGATGCATATAGGGAAACCTTTTTAACAGCAGGAATATAATGGAAATATCTTTGTTGTGTGTGACCTTGTTCTCTGTGGGAGGAATAGAGGAGGCTAAGCTGCCTTATTTATATATTTGTTCCAGTGTAAAGACATATTATTTGGTCATTTTATTTCTTTTGAATACCTGTCAGACCATATACAAAACTTATTATTACTCATTAATTTTGTGTGTGTTCTTTTTGATACCTCCTGCGTGCTTCTGCTACTGCACCTGTACTGTTGCAACAAAGCAACAGGGACTAATAAAGGTTTCTTAATGTTACTTTTATTATTATTATTATTAGTTTAACTTTAGGCTGTATTCCTGAAATCATATTTTTAATCATTTACATATCTCCAAGTTTCCGCTAAGTACTGTATCGAATAATGGGGCGGTGTGACTCAGTGGGTAGAGTGGTTATCTTTTAGCCCGAGGGTTACCAGTTCGATCCTAGGCTTGTCAAGCTCATGTCGAGGTGTCCCTGAGCAAGACACCAAACCCCAAATTTCTCCTGATGGGTCATGGTTAAGCGCCTGGCAAGGCAGCTTCCACCATCAGTGTGTGAAAGTGTGTGTGAATGGGTAAATGTGAGGTATGATGTAAAGTGCTGTGAGTATCATTCCTGGTACAGTAAAGCGCTATATAAATACAGAACATTTACTATTTACCATTTTAATGGGACAGGGAGGATGGAATTGGTTTAAGTTAATTAGACTAGTGGGAGGCAGGGTACATCCTGGACAGGTTCAGTGTTCCAACATAGAGAGACAAACAATCATTTATGCCCACACATGCAACATGCAAACTCCACGCAGTAAGCCCAAGGCTCAAATTAAAACTGTCTCGCTAAAGGCAACAGTGTCACAGCACCATGCAGCCCAGGAAGTCTGTATTAACATTAAAGCTGCACTCAGGAGGAGAGATGCTACAGGTAAGTGATGCTAATGCTGTAGGTGACGTAGTTCCGGGGAGATGGCAGATTCAAACTAGGCGCGCCTAAACATTTATGCTTTCATTCAATTGTATTTTGTGCCAGCCTAATCAAAATATTCTTTAAAGAAGGAAAATAGTGTCTTTAAAAGGCATACTCTGGAGCACAGCGGATTGGCCTGAGACAGCCTGAGATTTTATAGATCGTTGTTACGACAGACTCGTCATGGGGAAACCAAACAACACCTCCACCCCCTCCACCTCATCTAAGGCCAAGAGACAGCGAAATGAGGATTCACCTGGAGCTATTTCACCACCGGGGAACGACTCAACGGATGTTCTGATCTCTAAAGATAAGAAACTCAAGGAGTTCCAGGCACTACGTGAATCACTAGAATTCAGTCAGAAGCAGGTGGAAACTCTGGCTGTAGAAAATGCTGGTCTCAGAGAGTCGGTAAAATCCCTCACCGAGGGCTTGACCCGTCTCTCGGAAGAAAATAAGAAGATTAAGGAAACGGTGATCGATCTGCAGGCGCGGAGCATGAGAGAGAACCTGGTATTTGCAGGGATTCCAGAGCAGACGGAGGAGGACCCTGAGACCACGGTGAAAAACTTCATCAAAACCCACCTGAAGCTCCCGGAGGAAACAATGAAAAACATCTCCTTTCACAGAGTCCATCGGCTCGGCGGGAGGACGCCCGGGTCCAGCAGACCAAGACCTATTGTAGCGAAGTTCGTCAGCTTCAAACAGAAGGAGCAGGTGAAGAACCAGGGCCACGAACTGAAGGGAACGAACTTTGGAGTAAACGACCAATATCCGAGAGATTCTGGACCGACGGAGAGTCCTGTTTCCCATCAGGAGGAAATCCATTACGGAAGGCGCTTGCGCTGTCATCGTGGTGGATAAATTATTTATTAATGGACAGCTGTACCGCAACCCGGACATCACTCCGTGGCTCTACTGGCTTGGTATGTGCTTTAATTTTCCTGTTTTCTCACTAGATCATGTTATATCCATAAAACTGCCATAAAAGATAATTTAGTTAACAGTAAATCCACTGCCCGTCTCCACAGCACAGATGCATTTTTTAAATTACTTTTTTCCTTTGGCACTGTCACTCTTTTCACTCTTTACACTTCTTCTCTCTGACCCTTTAACAGTTAATGGTAACACTAGTCACAAGTTTGCTTCCCTCTTATTTCCCGTTCTCTCTGTCACACACACACACGCGTAGGGAGTTGGGAGGCGTGGAGCCATGTGGGGTGGAGCGGAGGGGACCATTCAGTGGTCTCCTTGGATGCGCCCCATTGCAACTCGCCTCTCACTTTTAACTGCACCGAGACACCAAAACACAAGAAACACAACACACAAACAACACCTGGGGGGCATGTCGGGCGGGGCCACTTAGGTGGCCCGGCTCATTGCGGTCACTGCCCCTCAATTTTAATTGCACACAACACACACTACATAAACAGTCAGGAGCGGGGAGGGAGAGGGTATTGGGGACCTCTCACACCCCTGTTCCCCCTGGGTGTGGCCGGGGGCGAGCAGGGGGAGGTGGTTGCCCCGAGGCCGGGTCCCGAGGTAGTGGACCAGCCCCCCCCCCAGAAAGCCACCCATGCTGGTGGGCTGCTGGGTCGAGGGGGGTGTGCTTGGGGCTCGCTGTCCTCTGGTCCACCTGGGGTGTCCCCCGCGGGGCATGGTGTGTGGGTTGTGTGACATGCTTGTGGGTACGACACAGGGGAGGGTGTGAATGTGGGGTTATATGGGGTGCAGATTGTAGTAGGTGGGGGATGGAGGGAAGGGGTCGATGGTGCCCTGGTTCTCGGGGTGTGCGGCTGGAACATTGGGGTGTGTGCTGGCCTATGCCGGGTGGCTGTCTGGGGGGGGCTGGTCCTCCTAGGCATGTTGCGGGCCCTCTGCCTTTGGGGGGTGGGGTGGCCGCCTCTGGGCTCCTGGGGCCCTGGCGGGGCCGGTGGCTGCCGATGTTGGCCCACTGGGACCAGTGCCTCAAGAACGTGGGGGGCTCTCCTCTACATCCCTTTGGGTGGGGCTGGAGTCGGCGTCGTGGTGGGGTACCTTGGGTTAGTGCTGTGGGGCTGCCGCTGAGGGCCCGGGTCTCTGGGTTAATCTGGTCTGCCTCTGACCTCCGTAGAGGCGTGGTCGCATTTGCACAATCTCCCTCACCACTCTCCATCACTGATCACTCCTCATTCCTCATCCTCTGCATGCTGACACAGTCACTGAGTTGTCCAGTGGGTTTTTATAGTAAGAGATAATTCTTTTTTTTATTTTACCTGTGAGTTAGTATCTGGTCGCTGTTATGCTGCTTTCATGATATGTCTTTTTGATTTGGTTATTATTTAAAAACTCTTAATGACTAGCAGCTCTGTTTTTTTGTGTGTGTGTGTTTCTGTTTTTGTAAAAGTTGTAGGAAATGTTCTGGTGTGTTCATGCACAGGTGTAACAGTTTGTTGTCTGATGATGGTGTGAATTGAAAGGTTGTTTCCTTTTTTCTTTTTGTCTCCTTTCTTCTTTCCCTTTTGCTCTTTTTGCTATTTTCCATCTTTTTCTGTCCCCTCTGGTCAGGTCCAGCAAGATTACATAGATTCCGTGATTCAAAGTAAATAAATAAATTAATGAATCAGATTATCAAGAGGAGCCTCACCCATAGGCCTCCCCTTGGCAGAGCAAATTTGTTCAGCATGATAAAACAACCATTTTGCTTGCTATGATGCTGGACAGGACAAGTTAAAAAAACAAAAAACAAAACAACATTTCAAAAACTACTTAAAAAACATTTTATTTTTTTAAGAACAATGAAACATTTACAGTACATTCAACATCATGGCAGGCTATTTCAAAGCCAGATTAGATCAGTACCCAAACTGCTCTTTAGGGCTTGAACCGTGTCTGAGCAGTAGGTACAGGTTCACCTTGCATATGATCTAAAGCTGGAGTATCCAAAGGACTTGAAGTACACTTTTTAGGTAGTTCAAAAGGTGTTTGTGAACCTGTACAGCTATAATGTAATATTATCTTAATAAATTATGAGGAATAAATTAGTGTGCAGTGCTGCGATTACTGTGAACCATGTAAATTTTAATTAAAAGCATGCATTTACATCAGTTTATTTCTTAGAGTATTTCACATTCAATCTACAAGTACAATCAAGTATTTGTAATTTATAAATTATTCTTCTTTTACATTTCTATCCTGTGGAGCTGCACTCTTATGGCAGATCATTTTACTTCCATTACATCCTAGATCTACTTACAAAAACCCATTTAGCTTCATGGATGAGCAGTGTATTTAAAGTGTAGCTTAATTACTCCATAAGTTTAGCTAAACAAATGCGTAACTGTGAAACAGTGAGAAATGAAATGGCTAATAATTATCTTTTCCAACAACCACAAAGCCTGACTATTCCCATTACTGAACAGCTCTCCTGTTTGAGGAGGACGGGTGGGAGCTAGGGGGAAGGAGGGGGTGTATTTTATGTTGCATCTACAAGGTTGCTAATTAAAATCCATACGCCTAATGGGTTTTTAGCTCCCCTATTGTTTAACATGATAACCTCAGATAAGAGCAGTAAATTGAGGTGCTTTTAATTAAGTGTAGGATTTACAATCGTTTCTACTGAAGAGACTTTAATTGACTTTCTCTGCGTACTTCCTCTGGCTCACCACAAGGTCACTCTCTTATATTCAAGTGTTCACAAATTGAATTAACAAGTTCAGCCTCGTGTTGGACTGCGATGGGCTGGTGACCAGGGTGTCCTGGGTGTACCCCGCCTCTCACCTGCTAAATGCTGGGTTAGGCTCCAGCTTCCCCAGGACCCTATCGGATGAAGCGGTATAGATAATGGATGAATGAGCCTCGTGTTTGAGAAGTTTTTGTTTTGTTATTTTTCTGCTCTTCCTATATAGTCTATGTGTAATGGAGTGTTTATTGATTTGTTGTTTGGTGGTCCTTTTTAATACATTAGTTAGTAATAAGTTGGGCAGCTAATGTTTTTGTGGTTGGTCAGCACGTTTGCTTTTAAATGAAACAACTTGTGGAAGCATTGCCTTGAACGATATAGAACAGACAATCATGAGGATTAATACTGAAGACTAGGATTTATTTCCACCTGCGAAGAAGTAATTTGGGATTCAGAGTGCTGTTATTTGCTGCATATATTCAAATTATCTGAAGCTGGAGAAAGTAAATTTCCAGTAGCCCAAATCTGGGCATTCAGCATGCCCCTGACACAAATTACCAGTCTTGTTTGCATAAATATATTCCTCACAAATGTGCTTTAAATGTCAATAAATGGCAATGGCACAAATTTGAAACATGTCACTGTGCACTCTTAGATAAACTGTTCTCAGTTGCAATGCAAAAACAATTTCATGAATAAATAAGTCTCATCTGTCCACAGCTCACATCTTCAATTTGAAGCAAAATTAAATATACTAAAGTAAAACTATGCCAGTCTTTGCGTCTGCTCAGTCATGTGAACGATCCATATCATCTCTGTGCAACAGTACATTTTCCCAGGAAGACAGCTGGTGATTACAACACCGGCTGTACATGTTTTTATGAACTGGACATGCATTGAATCATCAGGCGACAGTGAGCAACAATAACAGACATGTTGAAGAAAAATGCCTCGGATTATCACCCGAACATTGGGAATTTGAGATTGAAGCCCCATTTCTTTGTGATTAAACAGCAATGCAAGGAGTATTAGATTGTACAGCAGTGCAGACAGCGGTGACCTGGTGCTGCCAATCTGGCCCTTGTAGAGTCATTGCCTCGGCCTTTTTGTCTCGGCTGCAGGGTAATTGCTTTTCTGCACTGAGGTTATTCATGTTGTGTGATTGGATCATCCAGCCTAGAGCAAGAGGAGTCACATTTGTGGCAAGGTTGGGTTGTTTTAGTGCTTTGCCTCCACATTGATTGTTTCAGCAAGGTTCTGTACCCGCCAGCCAGGAGAGAGTCAATGATACTGGCATATTCTGTAATCTGCACAACCCACTGTGAAGAAATAGACGGCTTTTTATTAATACTCATTTCCCATCAGGGCAACCGTTCCACACTCTATTTATTTTCTATCTATGAAGCCTATTAATTTTTTTTTGTTTTTTTCTGTGACCCTTTTGGCTTTAGAAACAGAGCTAAGTCCTTAGTTTCTGTATTAATAGAGTTTTTCTAATGTTTTATTGGTCACTGATTCTCTTCACTCAGATTTGAATTAAAAAAAAAAAAAAAAGATTTTCTCACATTCTGGTGTCATGAACTTTATTAATATTAAAGTAAGCATTAGTTTTCTGGAAGTTTATTAAAAGAGCTTTTCTCTAAATATAAAATGTTATATAATGTGTACAATCCAAAATATTTGGTCATTGCTTCAAATTAACACAATTCCTCAATGTACCCTGGAATTTTTTAATATTATAGTTATTTTCTGAATTGTTATTTTGTATGTAAGAT
The DNA here is from genome assembly GCA_036919975.1 of Melanotaenia parkinsoni. Classification (NCBI taxonomy): domain Eukaryota; kingdom Metazoa; phylum Chordata; class Actinopteri; order Atheriniformes; family Melanotaeniidae; genus Melanotaenia; species Melanotaenia parkinsoni. The sequence continues at coordinate 29,079,293 of JBAFTA010000013.1, read as the reverse complement.
TATGAAATATATTTATAATTAAGTTGCAAAAAAGACAAAAACAATACTAAGAAACAATCCTAAAACAAGGGCATAAAGGAAGAAGGTAGAAGTAAATGCATGTCAGGTGAGCCAGTAGTTGATGAGTATCGTTACAATTATTATTGTTTGAGCATGAATTTACTGTAAGTTGAATTTACTGTGAGGCATCTGGTAAGTTCATTGTATCAATGATGTTTTGGCGCACACAAGGACGCATGTTTGATTTTGACATTAGCAGGGTCATAAATAGAATATGATTAGGATGTTTTTTTTATTTTTGTTTTTGTACTTATGAGAGACGTTTATCTGAAACATCATGTAATTTTACAGCAGACATAAAATAATTCCAAATATTTTATTCATAATCATCAAAGTTTTCTCTGTTTTAACTACTTATTACAGGATTATCTTAATTAATGATTTTGGTCATGTTGTCTTTTGAAGACGTGTTATAGTGGATCGTCCTTGTAGTAATTGTAAAAAGAAAAACAAGTTATATTATTTTACTCGTAATTGCATATATTTGTGATTTTATATATATAAAAAAAGATTATATGATAAATATTATTCTAATTTTAATTTAAAAGCATGTTCTGTATCCAACAAAATAGCCTTTTTGAGTCTTTAAAATAGTATGTGAAGATCAGGTAAACACTTCAGTACTTTCTCTCTGAACTGCCTGAAAACAGCTAAATGACTCAGCCATTCACACTAAAGCCTGGTACACACAAAAATGATTTTTTTTAAATCTTATGAGATTTTTTATCTGGTCCAGATCTCACACGTAAAAAAAAAAATCTGTTTTGATCGTACTGTGTGTAGTATGTAAATGTAATCACAGAACAACACACACATAACAATGCTATCCCGCAACTCATCTACAATCTAGTCCCCGAGCTGGACAAACATCGAAACGTAGAAGAAGAACCATAGCAACAACCGGCAAACAACGAAGAAGAAGAAACATAATAACAATTGGAAAACACAACACACAGTATGGAAGAGGATTTATAGGACGAGGGAATGATGGTGGTCTTGGGACTGTTGTTAACACAAAAAGCCAGAACTGAAAAAAATAACAGACTGGAGACGGCGTGACTTTATTTACTTCCTTGTTCCCCAGCCAGCTCGCTCTCTAATTAGCTACTTTTCGTACATTGTCGGCTACGACCCGTTTCGGTGTGGATTATCGGGACAAATAGGCTCATTACACACTACAGGCCAAATGATAATTGGACAGGGAAAGCTCACGGTGATCGGACGTTTGCTGTCCGAGGTCGGGAAGAGGCAAAATCGGAACAAAAACAGCCCAAAAATTGTTATGTGTGTACCAGGTTTAGGGAGGTGAGTTTTGGAGACAGCCACTGCTCAATACCAAGTACTCTTGGAACTTGCTTGTGTGCTTGCTAGTATGGACTTGTCCAGAAGCACAAAACTTTTGAGGACGTAAGGACAGAAGGACACAAGTATGCTCATTGTGCATTTGAAGTGTACTTAATGACATTAAAGACATTGCTGAAAAATTACAACAAACACACAAACCATTTGCGGAACATTAAAAATGGATGAGCATTGCTTGCTGTTGCTGCTAGCATGATTTACTTTGAAGATGAAAAGGAAGTGAAGAGGCTAAGGAGGGAGATGCAGGAGCAACAAGCCAGGATGCAAGTGGGAGGAGCAGAAGGCTTCTCCTGATGGCATACCTGTCAACTTTGGTACATTCTTATCCCCAACAGCTCTTTTTCCAGTATTTAAGAGTCATACAAACAGACATTTACTTTAACATGACGTGATATGCAGAACAAAAAATAAAAAGTGAAAAGTTATATTAGGTGTTTGTATACTTTTAATACATTCTGAAGTGTAGCTCAGAAATATTTGTCAGTTTAAAATAAATCTGATTAGGGACATTTCATATTCCTGTCTGTGGTTATATCCTTATTATTAAACAGGGCTGTACTCAAGTTTACTTTACTGCTCTGCAAAGTACACATAACTCACTATAAATGACTAAAAACTACATCTCAGGCTTATCAGTCCAACTTTGGAAAAAATACTTTTAAGACAGTCAAATGGATGAAGTAATGAACAACAACAACATTTGAATAAAAATATTTAATACACAATCTAAAATATTCAGGGTTAGTTAAACTTTTTAGATTACATTGCAATATGTGATCTTTTAGTTTAAAAATGAGTTTAAGTTTCTCCCAACCCCAACTTTTCTTCCTACAGGAGCAAAATCTAGGAGCAGGAGCAGAGGTATTGCCAACTGAACACCAATATGCTAGTCCCGGATCTGTCTCTTTCTGGAGCTGACCTAAAACCAGCTTTCAGACTATCTTGGACCAGCGTTGATACGTTGCCCCTTAAAAAAAAACACATGGATGGAGCCATGACACTGAGATCCTTGGGTCTCATGCATAAAACTGTGCATAGCAAAACAAACTACAGGTGGCGTCTGTGGCCCAAAAGGGAAATGCAGCGCACTTCAACTTTAAGATTTATAAAAGCGTGCACATGCACATCCCCCGCCTGTTTCCGTTTTTTAAATCAGAATCAGCTCTGAAGCCAGTGCATGTGAGGGAATGCCTTCCCAGGCCCACATGGTGGCTATAAATGGTCAGGTGAACACCTATGATACATATTCAACCCGATGAGGACCGCCTCCACCACTGCAGCTCCTGCAAAGACTTCCACCTCACCCTGTGGCTCTATGGACATGAAAAAACGGACACTCTTGGTGCCTGGAGCACTCCCATCTCCCATCGTGGGAGACTCCATTGTCCAGCATGTCCGCATGAACAGGTGCATCACATCTTCTCATTCAGGTGAAACTGTTAGAAACATCACTAACTCCGCCCACCATCTATTCCATCAACACCCCTCAGCTTCTACTGTTGTAATACATGCAGGTACAAATGATCTCAAGTTCCAACAGTCAGAGACTCTAAAAATGGATTTTATTAACATCATCAACAACATCAAAAAGGTAAGTAAACACTGCATCATCTCTGGTCCTCTTCCTTTACCTCGCTACGGTGACGTCAAGTTCAGCCACATCCGCCAGCTTCATATTTGGTTAAAAGGTTACTGTCACTCCATTAGTATTCCATACACCGACAACTTCACCACATTCTACAACAGACCTCACCTTTTCAAATCAGACGGCATACATCCAAATCACATAGGTTCTCATCTCCTTACCATGAACATAGATCCACCCTCCAGTCCTGCCAGTACACACCTCCCTCAGTTAAAACTTCCTCTGACACATCATTTACCAGTACACATCACCAGTAGACAGTACAGACATGTCTGTTCACATCCACATACTTCTACCATCAGGTGTATATGTCCCATACATACAGCTCCCAGTTCAGAACCCATATCCACAACTTTACAACGGAACTTTCCTGCAATACTCAACATGGCTCTTTTAAACATCAGATCACTGTCAAACAAATCTTTTATTATTAATGATCTGATTTTAGACAATAACATTGGCTGTCTCTTTTTAACAGAAACCTGGCTTGGCACTGATGCATCAGTAATTCTCACCGAAGGATCTCCCCCAAATTTAATTTTTTAATTTTCTATTAGGGGAGGTAAAAAAGGCGGTGGAACAGCTTCGATTGCTCAACAGTTCATATCAGCACAAATAATTTAATGGAAAAACTACAAATCATTTGAGCATCATTCATTTGTTTTAACAACCTGCCTGTTTTATCCAGTACAATTTACAGACCACCAACCATACATTTTAAATACAATAAGATTTTAATAACTGGTGATTTTAACCTTCACATTGATAACAGTAGTGATCCTTATGCCAAAGAGTTTTTAAACATTTTAAATAGTATGGGTTTTCATCAGCATGTCACACAGCCTACTCACAACAGAGAACACACCCTGGACCTGGTCATAACTTATGGCCTGTCCGCTGACGTGTCCTCTGTTGTTGACTTAGCTGTGTCAGACCACTACTCTGTGTTTTTTTAACATCACCAGTTAAAGCCAAAAGGAGACCTCGGTGAGAACTGTGAGGAAACGATATATTACTTCTGAAGTGGCTGCAAATTTTACTGACATTTTAAATCAAACTCCTGGTCAGATTTTAACTGCATCGTGTGATTTTATTGTTGACCATTTTAACAACAAACTAAAATCAGCCATTGACTCAGTAGCCCCACTTAAATCAAAAACACAGTGGAGAAGCCAGGAAATTAATGAGTTAAAAAGAAGCTGCAGGAGAGCAGAGATGACATGGACAAAAACAAAATTAACAGTCCATTATGAAATTTTAAAGGAACAACTCAAAATCTACAATAATTCAGTAAAACAGGCAAGAAAACTCTACTATTGAAACCTCATTACAGATAACAAAAATAACCCAACATTCCTTTTTAAAACCATTGATCTTTTAATAAACACAGATTTGAACAGGTCCTCCATCAGACGCTGCATGCGAGGACTTTGCAGACCACTTCACAAGTAAGATTAATACTATTAGATCCAGTCTTTTATCTCAACGACATTTTCTGATTTAAACAGAAATGAAGCTTTGCTTTTAACTGGAGAGTCTTGTCCTGGTTGATGCAAAGATGCTTGGTCAAGTTTTCTCCCAACTAAACCCAACTACCTGTCTTTTAGACCCAATTCCCACATCACTTTTAAAAACATTTTATGGTTTCTTTGAGCCTGAGCTTTTAAACATAGTGAATTACTCTCTTCAGATGGGTGTCTTACCTGCTGCCGTTAAAACAGCGGTGATGAGGCCCCTTCTGAAGAAGAGTAATTTAGATCCAAACATTCTTGATAATTACCGACCTGTATCCAACTTACCTTTTTTAAGTAAAATGACAGAAGACAGTTGCATGAGTTTTTGAATAAACACAAGATGTTAGAAAAATATCAGTCTGGTTTTAGGCCAAACCACAGTAACGAGATGGCCTTTTTAAAAATTGTTGATAATCTTAGATCTAACTTAGACTCACAGAAACTTTCTGTCCTGGTTCCACTGGATAGTGCTGCCTTCGATACAGTTGATCACAAGATTTTACTCGACAGACTCAGAAGTCTGGTGGGCCTATCAGGTACTGTTCTTAAATGGTTTTACTCCTATCTCACAGATCGGCAATTTTATGTAAGTATGAACACATGCTCCTCAAGATTCCATAAAATCCAATGTGGGGTTCCCCAAGGATCAATTTTAGGCCCGATACTTTTTAATTTGTATATGTTGCCGCTTGGGGATGTCGTCAGGAGACATGGCATTGATTTTCGAAGCCATGCTGATGATCTGCAACTTTACATCGCCGTGTCTCCTGACGACCTGGAGCCAGTTAACGTCCTTTTAAACTGTATTTTAGATATAAAGTCATGGATGGCAGAGAACTTCTTACAGCTCAATCAGGACAAAACAGAAGTTTTAATTATCAATTCCCAAGGGCAAGAGAGAGATGATTTTATCAAAACTACATCATTTTAATCCTTCTCAGTGTGTGAGAAACCTGGGTGTTCTTTTCAACTTTGAGCTGGATTTTACTCCATACATCAGATATATAACAAAAACTGGATTTTATCATCTTAAAAACATCACCAGAGTCCGCCCATTTCTCTCTCTTGCCAGCATGGAGGTGCTCACGCATGCTTTTATTTCTAGTAGATTAAATTACTGTAATGCCCTGTTCCCAAAAAGTCCATTTTGAACCTACAGCTACTTCAGAACTCGGCGGCACGAGTTCTGACGAGGACCAGAGGGCGGGAACACATTGCACCAGTCTTACAATCACTGCATTGGCTCCCCGTGCATTTCAGGATTGATTTTAAGGTACTTTTAGTAGTTTATAAATATCTTAATGGTCTTGGGCCCTCTTATTGTCAACTATTCTGCAGAAAGTGACAAGAGCCCCTTAAAATATCCCACTGTGAGGCAGCTGACCTGTTTGGACCCCAGAAAAATGTTCTCTGATCCAGAATGGTGCCAGGGCAAGATGAGGAATCTCGTCCAGAGGTTTCTGCATGATAAACAGTTGTCAGGAGGTGTCTCAGCCGGTATGAGAGAATAGAGCAGTTTAGATTTTCTTTCTGCATCCACTATGATATCTGTCTCTAAATGTAAAAAAAAAAACATAAGGGTGGTTTAGATAGCATCTAAAGAAGTGTTAGGTATCCAGAAAGCACATATTATTACTATGAATTTGCCTGATTCTTATCTAGTACTAAATGTGCAAAAAGCAAAAGAAAATGAATGAAATCGCAACGCAGAACCAAAGGGATGCAGCAGAGCGCATCAAGGAACTAAAGAAGAAGAAAAAATCTCTGTCTGAAGAAGCAAAAGTTCTGCTGGATGATGCTGATCAGCTCGCCACACAAGCTGATGGAAAGGCAGGCACCCTGATGGCACAGCTCATCACCAAATCAAACACGCTAAGAAAGCGGTACAAAGAAAAAATGGCTGAACTGCAACAGGTGGAGGATGATCTGAAGAAAGCCTGCACACCCTTGAGTGAAACAGAATAAACACCAATGGTTACACTGTGTTTTTTGCAAGCATGTGTTTTTATGATGCTTGACTAGGAGACAAAATACTTAATGAATGCAGCAGAAGTTATTTGGAATTAAAAGTTCTCTGCCAGTTGTGTTTACTGAGGATTCATTATCCTTTTTTTGTATTGTTTTCCATGTCTTCAACTCTGGAAAGTGTTATGTTTTTCAAAATGAAAGTTTTTCACAAGAACAAAAAGTCATGTTTTATGTTAAAATAAACATTTGGGTGAAATTGTCCCAAACCACTTGTAACTGATGTGTTTTTTCCCCCACTTTTAATTGTGAAGTTGGTCTTAAATTTAATTTCAAACGGCATTAAAAAAGTCCTAAAAAGCCTTGAATTTAGCTGTAGGAACCCTGTATAAGACAATTTATAAAATGATTGAGTGCTGCCCCTAGAGAGCCTCATCTATAAGACTGTACCACTGCCAGGTGGCAGCGGTTACTCCACCAACCTCCACCCAAGTTCCTGAAAAATTATTCCAACATGAAAATGACTGAGCGTGTGAACACAGCTCATATACTGACTGGAAAAACAATATAAAAAATCTGTTAACAGAATAAGCTAATATAATCAACCAGATTACCTAGTATTTGTCTTTAAGGCTATTCCTTTTTATTTATTTAGTTTTTGCCTGTTTGGGTGTTATTGCCAGGTTAGTGCTAACAACAAAATACAAAAATATTAAAAACTAACAACCATTTCAGCACAGTATTCATAATTTTAAATGTCAAAAGTTCTTTAAAGCCTACTGAAAGATACACTAAAATAACACTCACTCCCATCCACCTTTACATGAGATGTGGCTGCCAGTCATTGGCTGCATGCCACTCGATGACGGCCTGGGCTTTTTCATTTGTGCCTTAATAAAACTAATGTTTTCAATTTAGTTATTTACAAGAAAAATCTTATAAAAAAGTGTAGTATGTGTAAATCTAACAATCACCCAAAACATAATAAAAATAGACATCTTGAATATTACAGTTATGAACAAAAGGATTTGCTGAGACGAGGCTGTGAACGGGGCCTGAGCACCAACCAACCAGCTGTTAGCTCTTCAGCTGATGCTGAAGCTACTTTTAAAAACGGATCAAACTTCATAGAGCGGTCACAAATAAACACAAAATTGAAGTAAAAAAAAAATAGCTTCAAATAAGTCATTAAAACCAACATTACCTGAAATAGGGCGTAATATTTTCAACAGAACTTAGTTATGAGCTTTCTTCTCCATCTTTCTGTTTGTGCCGCTGTGCATTCTATAGGTTGATCGAACTCCACACAAGTTTCCTCTGATGCATCCTCAATAAAGTGGGCGGGGCAAGTACAGGAATTTGGAGCGTACTTGTCTGGGTGCGTTTTTTTAAACTGGAACAGTAATCGGGCCTCAACTGAGGACGTTTCACAAGTACATAAAAACACAAGTGCAGACAAGTTGCAGACTGAGAAACAGCCAATGACTTTAGCAACAGATAAATGGATTCTTTTGTGACTCCCTCTACAACTCCCAATGTCCACCTTTTTTTTTTTTTACTCCTATAATTCTGACTAAAGACACGTTAGTGTCATTCTCTGGCACTAGCTAGCTCCTTCAAAAGAGAGAACAACAGGAACAGTCACATTACCAAGAAACCAGAAGCACTCACAGAGCACAGACCTCCGCCAAGCACTCACCTGAGAAAATAAGGCCCAACAACCCACCCAGTATCCCGTATTTTTATATTATATTATATTATATTATATTATATTATATTATATTATATTATATTATATTATATTATATTATATTAT
>JBAFTA010000013.1:29055107-29070831 GCA_036919975.1 Melanotaenia parkinsoni | reverse complement strand
TATTATATTATATTATATTATATTATATTATATTATATTATATTATATTATATTATATTATATTATATTATATTATTCACCAGATCCACAAAATTAACATGATCTGCGACAGATTATAACATCTATTATGATGTCATTGTGTATTTTTTTTTCTTTTGCCAATGATTCTGAAAACTTTTAATCAGATTAATCACAGCTTACAAATTAATTCATCATGATTAATCATGTCTAATCACCATTTGTGACTAAGCCTGAAATCTGACCGTTCTTACTGTAATGTATCAACAGAAAGAGCAAACCAAATCTCACTTGGGTTTTTCTTCACTATTTTTTACATTAAATGATAACTTTAGTTATGACAATAATAAGTTTAATATTACATAAGACCTTAAATAAATATATATATATCATTTGTGCCAACCGTTTCCTGGTCATTACCCCAGCCTGGTCCCCATCTAAAGTTTTCTAGACCTGCATATCTGAAGTATAAATCCTTTCTACCACCTGTCAACTACTTTGTTAGAGAGGAGAGCTCCCCTGATTTATATCTCAGAACCTGTTTATAATTTCTGTCACTACATTACTGGCCCCTAAAACATCAGACCTGTGTCTCCAACATCTGCACAGCACCAATGATTTAGAGCAGACGTCTCCTTGTTTCCGTGACAGTACCATGGATCTGACTGACATGAGATTGATGAATGTTGCTTACTTTAGTTAGCGCGTCCAAGAACAATACTTTTGGTTAACCTTGTGGCAGTGTGAACCATAAACTGCTAGTTAATTCCGTCTAAGCTGAATAATAAACAAGAGAGACAGTGCTAGCGACAGAAAGGCTGATCATCTGATCACCGACAGTCTTTATGATTTACAACAGGAGAGGGAGGTGGAGGAGGAGGCTGCCACGGTGTGAAGGGTGAAGACATCCAGAGCAGTGACGTTTGTACAAACTACGTGAAAAGATTTCTTAAAAAATGCTGCAAAAGTGTGAACCTAAACAGTAAAGTGTGAGTGTTGAAGTAGTCTCATCTCCCACAGGTGCGACACCCTCAAATCCATGCACAGAGCCAGTCAACTCACTTTTTCCATGTTGCCACCATGTCTCGCCATCGTTAATGACGGATGCTGTGCACGTGTTAAATGCATTCAGAATTTTAACACAATTAATTAGATAAATTAGTTGCTTCTGTTATCACGTTATTTATGACCGCCGTAATTACAAATAATGTGTCACAAATTTCCCAACCCAGCTGTCCCTGCACACATGGCACCATCATCAGGTCAGGGATGGTTTACATGCAAAGCAAAATCTCTGTATCCAAAAATTTTAAATTACAATTTTATTCCATTAAAAATAAATAAATAAATAAAATTTGTAATTTATTAATAATTTATTTCTTCTCAGCTGAACAGACATCTTGCCCCTGCTGGTTTTGTTGTTTATTATTCAGGTATTAAAATCAACTGCATCTTGCTGCATTGGAGGAATGTTAGTGTGAAGCTTTCTGGAATACTGAGCAGTGAGCATATTACTTCATCCCAGCATATGTTTGTCTGACATTTTCCACTATAGGTCTTTCACAGATCCTGCATATAGCCTCTTTTGATTTTCTTTGTATTCCCCCACCCTGGGGTCAGAAATTATCAGATTGTCTTGCTGACATTTGGTGTGGTCAGAGTAGCTGATACCTGACCTTTCTATCAACTGGTCCCTTCTGGCTTTCAACTGCTGTCCAGACTTCGTAGCAGCCGTATGATCTGAACTGCAGTTTACATCGCGGAATTTCTATTAGACTTGTGAAAATACTCAAGGGTGAAAAATTGATTGTCTAATTTGAGCGGAAAAGCAAAGGAGGATTCTGTGTCAGTGAAATATTGACTGCTAAAGCCAGTCATCTTTGCTAGTTAAAGATACTCATCATCTGCTCAGATGGTATTTTGGCTCAGCTCTATTAGTTATTGCAAACAGACATTTCAGATATATACCTGAATAATCTATTTCTTGGTACTGTATTCTCTCACTACATTAGACTGTACACAACCTGACAAAAAAAAAAATAAATAAAAAATAGTCGCCACCTAGATTTAACTAAGCAAATAGGTACAAGCCTCCTATTGGATGATTACTACATGGGCGATTATCTTTTGGCTGGCAACAGCTAAGCATCAAAGTATTTATTGCTTATTAAACAACTTCTTTCCGGCTCTGCAGATATTTAAATTGGTCTTGTTTACTTGTCTTGTGGAAGCTGGTTATGTGGATAAACAAGTTCACCATTAGCCAGTGCAAAAGAAATAGTTCTGGAGAAATAATATTATAAATGGTATTTAACACAGAGTAAATCAAAACCATTCAGGAAGAATGTTGTCAAACAAATCTCAAAACTACCTTTTGTTTCTTTTTAGGATTTTGCCCAAGACTCGAGTAACAAAAGAGGGAAGTTCTTTTGTTTTTTTCTCCCTCATCAATGTATCTCTACAAGTTTTACGACCAAAGGAAAAACTCCTTTGCCTTTAACCAGACGGCAAATGTTTATTTTAAACTGTTTTTCTAGCACACCCCAACTATCTTCAAAAGGAGGAATCTCGAGATGATTAAATCTAGAATTGAGTTGTCAGTCTACATCCAATATACAAACAGTGTTTTTTGGATTTATGGGCACTAAGGTCCTCACAGATCAACCACCCTTTCTCCATAAGGTCTTATTTCCAAGATGTTCACACTTGTAAATCACACAGATTACCATCACCCCCAACCAACTCAACCAAAGATCACAGCTGAACTTTGTCAAAGTGTCACAAAATTAACCATACTCTCTTACAGGACAGTTTTTAAACTCGATGCTGAAACTGTATTAAATGTTTGATTCCAGTAAGAATGATTGTTTTAAAAACAATTACCACAATTGGTAATTTAAATGACATTTCTAGGAGTTTCTGTTAAAAAGTTACAATTAAAGTGGATTTTAACATGGAGTTGGTACGCCCAGTAGTGGCCGTTTGTCAAGGTTTGTTGCTCTTTGTCCAGTTAAATAAGTTTTAAAACTTTTCGAAAGTTTAAAGAAATGTTTTATCTAGAAATATCCATCCATCCATCTATTGTCTGCCGCTTATCCAAAATCGGGTTGTGGGGGCAATCACCTAAGCAGGGAAACCCAGGCTTCCCTCTCCCCGGCCACAATCACTGGCTCATCCGGGGGGATCCAGAGGCGTTTCCAGGTCAGCAGAGAGATGTAGTCCGTCCAACGGGTCCTGGGTCTTCCCTGGGACCTCTTTCTGGTGGGATGTGCCCAGAACACCTCACCAGGGAGGCGTCCAGGAGGCATCCTGACCAGATGCCCGAGCCACGTCATCTGGCTCCGCTCAATGCGGAGGAGCAGCGACTCTACTCTGAGACTCTACTCTGAAAAGGCACGCCACCCTTTTCCGGCTGAGGCCCATGGTCTCGGGTTTGGAGGTGCTGATTCTCATCCGAGTCGCTTTGCACTCGGCTGCGAATCGCTCCAGTGAGAGCTGAAGATCACGGCCCGATGAAGCCAACAGAAACATATCATCCACAAAGAGCAGACACCCAATCCTGAGGCCACCAAACCGGATCCCCTCAACACCTCAGCTGCGCCATTCTGTCCATAAAAGTTATGCACAGAATCTGTAACAAAGGATAGGCCTGGTGGTGTCCAACCCACACTGGAAATGATTCTGATTTACTGCTGGCAATGCAGACCTGTCGTGCAGGGACAGCTCGTACAAGCGGGTCCAGCACTCAATACTCCTGGAGTACCCCACACAGGAGTCCCTGGGGGACACGTCCAAACACCTTCTCCAAGTCCACAAAGCACATGTAGACTGGTTGAGTGAACTCCCATGCCCCCTCCAAGACCCTGAAGAGGGTGTAGAGCTGGTCCACTGTTCAACGGCCGGGACGAAAACCACACTGCTCCTCCTCAATCCAAGGTTTGACCATCTGGCCGACCCTAGTACCCCTGAATAGACCTTACCAGGGAGGCTGAGGAGTGTGATCTCCCTGTAGTTGGAGCACACGTTCTGGTCCCTATTTTGAAAAAGGGGGAACACCACCCCAGTCTGCCAGTCCAGGGGAACTGTCCTTGATGTCCACCCGATGCTGCAGAGACGTCATTCCTCACGTGAGCATTGAAGTCCCCCAGCAGACCGAGGGAGCTCCCGGAAGGAGTGCTCTCCAACACCCCCTCCAAGGACTCCAAAAACGGTGGGTACTCTGAACTGCTGTTTGGTGCATAAGTACAAACAACAGTCAGGAGCCTTCCCCCCACCTCACGGGGGTAAGGCTACTCTTTTGTCCACCAAGGTAAACCCAACATACAGGCGCCAAGTCGGGGGGCAATGAGCATGCCCACACCTGCTCGGTGCCTCTCACCGGGAGTAACTCCAGAATGGAAGAGGGTCCAGTCTCTCTCAAGGACAGTGGTTCCAGAGCCCAAGCCGTGTGTCGAGGTGAGTCAAACTATATGTAGCCGGAACTGCTCAACCTCGCACACCAGTTCAGGCTCCTTCCCCACCAGAGAGGTGACAATCCACGTTCCTAGAGATAGCTTCTGCAGCTGAGGATCAGATCGCCAGGGTCCCCACCTCTGGCAGCCGCCCAGCTCGCCCTGCACCAGACCCCTATGGCCCCTCCTGCAGGTGGTGAGCCCATGGGAGGCAGGGCCCATGTCACCCTTTCGGGCTGAGCCCAACCAAGCCCTATGGGCAAAAGCCCGGCCACCAAGCGCTGGCCACCGTGCCCCAACTCCTGTCTTATCTATAAATATCCCTAACCAAACTAAGCATGTAGTATTGTAAATATGAAGTTTCTTTACAGGTGCTGGATTGCAAGCCATCTTTTATCTGTGAAAATGATATGAATGAGTGTGTTAATGTGTCATGAATGATTAACTCTTTATTAGTAATAATGTAAAGTTGTTTTATCTTTCAGCAAAGTCAATAATCTTTTTTTATGAATGTGCGATAATGCATGATGTCATGATTGATGTAGGGGAAAGTAAGCTTTTGAAACTTATATTGTATTTGATTCATTTTAACTCTCTTTGTATGTAAATGGCCCAATCTGCGCAAACATCCTCATGCGTTAATTGGACAACAGCGTGAGGCCCCGCCTTAGCCATAAAAGTACAAAAAAAAAAAAAAAAAAAAAACTTAGTCAAGCAGTTCAAGTTGAAGACAAAAAGAAACAGATCTGAAAGAGAAAGAAATCCATGAATTAACATTAGAACGTTCAAACTTAATTTTTGTCTTTTGTCTTCGTTTATTGGTTTTTGTTTTATGAGTTAATATTTTGCTCACATCTCCCGGAAGCATTACTATGCAACCAGCGTAAACTTTTGTAATCCAGCACAATAGTTATAGAGATTGGCTGAGTTTTTTAACTTTTTACTGTTGGAAAGAACTTTGTAAGCCAGTCCAAAGTTCTCCTGTTGAGCCAAATAAACCAGAAGGGTTTGACCAGCAACGCTTGGTTTGATAAACAAAACTCAATGAAACGGCTCTGATTTGTGTTTCCAACAAGATTTGGGAGTCTTCCGCTACACCAGCTACTATCTGTACCAGTGAAGAAACTGAAGGCCACGAGGTTCGCCCTGGACGCCGGACCCAAGAGGTCCAAGACGGTCTGCTTTCTCCTTTTAATTGGAGGACTTTGGGAAAATCCACCTCGATACCTCTGCTGATTACCAGCTATGGCCTCCTGATCACTGGGTCCCAAGTAAGACGAACAGAGCTCCACCTGGTTCTAGCTGGTATCTTTTTTTAACTCTAGATTAAATCCAATTTTCCAATCCTTAAAGTCCCATTCGATCTAATTAAATCCAATGGATGTTTTTTTTTGTGTTTTAGTTTGTTTTTAGTTTGGTTCCGTTAAGAATCGCAGGAGGCGATTAAACAGGAAGTAAATAAACCGGAAGTGATCAAACCAGAAGTTGTTGTATTGATGAGGGAAGTAAGCGCATGGCACAAGGCGGATTTGTTTATTCTGTATAACAATCTAGCACCATCTGCATACGTCTCATGCCTTTTGATAGCATCGTAAGTATGTATTGGTTATGTGGAAAAGCATCTACATTTACGGATGGTTAGTTTGTAAGATGATCATTTGTGAAAGTTGTTATATTGAATTACATAATCCAGCTGAAGTACTGCTGGAAATATGCAATGCTCTTCTAAAAAAGTTCCTAATTCCTATAAGAATGTTAGAAATGAGTTCATAAGTCATGATATAAAGAGATGAGTCTAAAATGACAAGTCATAGAATTTACCTTTATATTAAAACAAGATGGCTAGGTGAATTGTTTTCATTGCACATGTTCATTCATGCTCGTATCTTAGTAGAGAATTGATTATGTTTATGTATTTCAGTTTCACCCTCTATCAAACGTCAATAAACCTGCGGACAAAGAGCCAAGTGTCTTCAGAGTCTTGATGTTGGGAAGGCGTTTAGCTGACTGTCCTCAATATACGCCAGGCACATATTGAGGACAGCACAGAATGTATCACATTTACCAAAGAGCTGACTTGATTTTCTTGGGTCATTTAAATTTGTTCGACTTAATTTATTAGAGTGATTAAAGTTTATTCATCAGAAATTTTAGCCCCAGCTGGCCTCAATTTTGGAAAAGAAAATCAGAACAAACTTGATTTGTTAGGATAAACTTAACATTGTAATAATAATAATAATAATAATAAGGTAATTTACATTTTTATATAAAAAAAGTAATAAAATTACAGTTTTTACCTTTACATGGGCTCTTTTGTTTTATTTTGGCTCTTCAATGTTAAATGAAGGTTGTTGCATGTTTCTGGCAGTATTTCACTAGTCAGCATTGACAGGTGCTGTTTGTTGATGTTGGAAAACTGAGCTACTGGCTGTTCTGTGTTATTATAGAGTAGGGGTTTCGACACGTCCGTGTTTCCCCATCTTATGTTCTACTTCTAGCACATGATATGAACTCGGGTCTCTCATATGTGAGAATGTGCCAATTACTTGCTACACTGGTATCATGGAAATGGGACATATGAGTAGGTGTGGACTGGTTTGATGATGCCAAACTGTGAAAAGCATGATGAGGAGGACTGGTAAACAAAGATAATTACACAAAGTTGAATGAAGAACTGCCAGAAACACCTAACTTCTTAAACATTAATTTTTTTTTTTGTCCAAGCTGCTGAAATATTGAAGTTTGTTTTTTTCTTTTTTACAATTTTAAGTTTTATTCCAACAAATCCTGTTTGCTCCGTTTTTCTTTTCTTTTCCAAACTTGAAAAATAGGATTAAACTGAATTTGTGATTGAATACACTTAACTTTGTTTTGCTGAATCAGTTTATATATACATACATGTTGTGCCCTGCAAGAACACATTGGAATTTCAATGCTTTTTAGGTTGATGTTGAGCTGGCATGCCATGTAAACCTAAGGGGTGGGGCTGCCTCCCACACGTTGCCATCCATCAAACATGGCCTGGGTTGAAGCAGTTTGATTTTTCATGTGTTGAATGTTCCCAAGGTGATTTTCAACAACAGAATGTGTCTGTAATGGTTAGACTCAACACTAGCATGGAGATTACCTCCGCCCACCATCATCCGAACAGAATGAAAACCAGAGAGGGGTGATTACTCATTGGCCCCTCAGCAACATCACTACACACACACACACAAAACCCACACACACAATGGCTAACCTTGGCCAAAGGTTTTGTCAATCAGACAGGAATCTCTTCCTGCACTTAGGTGAAGACTGAGTGTCAGACTACAGGACACCTCTCCAGAACAGCTGCTTTTCCTCCTCCAGGACACATTTACCCTCAGGCTCTTAATAAGAGAGGCCAAACAGATGTTGCTTTGCCCTTACCTTAAATTTAACTAGCACCATGTTTTTACTTTCTTGGGCAGGCACTGGGCTAAAAATCCCATATTTCCAACTAAAAGGTTTTGACAGGCACTGGGGAAATACTTTCATCTGTGTGTTCTTTTCTTTTTGTGGTTCACGAAATGAAGCCAAATCTGACATTTTATTTATAATCTCACACATGAAAATGCATAAATATACATACATTTGATTTATCCTTTTGTCTTCATTTGTTTTGTGAATCATGTCTTTACTAGAGCTCGATGCGGATATTGGATGAGATCGGCCCCAACTCTAAAATTATGCTTTCTGAAATTAGTTTTCATGTTCTAAGTGCTGGTTCCTTCTAATTCAAGCTTCTTGGTTGCATTAAGGATATAAATCACAAGTTTAATTATGATACATTATTTTATTTATTTTAGTGGGAAATTATATATTTTCTAATTTCACAAGTTCAGCCACAACATAATAATTACTTCTATTATTAGAACCTCATAAAAAATATAAATATCAAAATAGAATTTTTATTCTTAGTTCAGTCAGACATTTAAATGAAACAAAAGCGAACAACATTTAAGCACAATGAAGGATAAACCTTGCATCTACTTAAAGTCCCAAACCAAATATTTTTACCTGTTAATGAAGGTAGTATAGTCTGACTTTACTTTACATCACGCCTTTCGCTACCAGCATTTTTCTCACCTTCTTATCATATTTTCCAATACCAAATCAGTTTACATGAACATTATTATGATTACGGTTGTTATTGCTGTTGTTGTTATTGTCCAAGGTTTCATTAAGTTGTAGTAAACCACACATCCTTCTTAATAAGAGAGCAACTGATAAATTAAATTAATCCAGTTTAAATGATTTCCAAATTTATTTGTAAGAACCTTCTAAAATAAATCAAAGACAATGTTACTGCTTCATAATTTTAATACAAAGGTAGTAATAGTTTAGCTTTTTTAATATTTCAGGTTTTAGGAGAATAAGTTGAAAGAGAAGCTGTGAATAATCTGGGACCACTAGACAATCTGACAGCGTTGCAGAATCTGCAGAATCGGCTCAGAAGGCTTGTTTCTGCTGAAGAGGACTTCTGATCCTAAAAGCTGCTGTTCCATCGGGCCGGAATGTCTCTGTAAAGTAAATTTCTAAAAACTTTCAATTTAGTTTGAGAATCCTACAAATGGGACTTTGCTAGTTGCAAATGTTTAAAATGCTCCACAGGTTTACGTACATTAGAGAAAGCATGGCTAACGCTGTGCTGTGTAATGAGCCCGTCATGCTCAACAAGCTGCAGCTATGAGCAAAACAACCCAAACTGGAGATTCCCACATCTTCCTTCACCTTCACTAGTTGCAGTTCACCTTCATCATGTGAGTCACATTTTATTACAGAATTTGTTTAGCAGACTTTTCTAGAAGGATCCTTGACAGATATAGACTGACTAGCTAGAATGATGAATTGGAGCAACTCGCTCCAATTCATCCAATCAATCCATGGGCTAATCCTGTCAGTTTTCACCTTGTATCCTGAAAGTTTATCACTGAAATGCTGCAGACGTGTCTGCTGCATTATTTTTCCCCCTTCTTTGCTGAACAACGTTTTACCCTGAAATCCTGAAAATCTTGCCTTTTTTATGTTTGCAGACTAAAAGTGATCCAAATTAGTGACATGCTAAAGTGGCAAAGGCAGCTTTTTCCCCATCAGACTTGTCAGTACATCCTTTAAATAATGCTGCGTCTAAAGTAGAAACTCGGTGAAAAAAAAATCTAAATCATATATAATTATTTATATGTAACAGTTCTAATGGACATATTTCATGATCTGATTCTCCATCAAAATATTTTGTTTGGCTTAAACCTCCATAATACTCAGAATTTGTAAACACGGGAGCACAAAAGCTCCCTCCATGGATCAGTAAGGAGGATCCGAAAATTTAGCCAGATATCCGATTTGTGAATTATGTCTTTATTGGAGCTCGATACGGATATTGGATGGGATCCGTCCCATCTCTAAAATTATGCTTACCTAACTGATAACTGTATCAGTGTTTGGTATTTTCAATTTGGACTGATGCTACTGGATCACTGCTCAGTGACTTGTTAGACTGGGATTGACTGATGTACTGTTACACCCTTAGTTTGAATTAGTCCTGCATACATATGACTCCACCTTCCAGGTTCCAACAGGAAACTCTGCAAGAGATTCACCTCACATGGTAACGATTTAGTTTGGTTTATGGTGTAATCATGATTTAACTGGAAGAATACTACGGCCATGTTTAATCAGAGACCAGTTTAAGTTTACCTGCTCTTGATTTTTAATGTTTGGATGTTTTGTCCACATGGAACCAACGTTTCAGGAGCCCAGAAACACTTATTTTAGAAACAGGGTCCCAAAGTGAATAAATCTGAAAAGTTGCCTTTTTGTTTCTGTGTTTAAAACTCACAGGAATCTTTTTTTAACCAATGACACTGTGGCCCCACTTTGCCCTTCACTCGCATGTGCAAACTCCACCAAGAGCTGCAACAATGACTGATTATAGTGTTGTACTCATACTGCAGAAGCTACTGAGCATGAATGGTTTTACAGAAAAAAAAAAAAGTTTCCTTTTTAGCTTGATTGTCTGCCGTTTCCTTCTTTGTATATTTACATCACTAGAGTTTATGCGGATGCTCCATATAGCATTGGCCATCCTCGAGTCAAAATATCATTCTCTTCCTCTTCCTGCTCCAAAGTCGGACTCTAACCATAACTCAACATTGTTGTACATGTAATTGTGCAGCCCTGCCACTTTCACTCTGCCTGCTGCTTCCGTTCAGCTCTCTTTTTATTTGCCTTTCACCAGTAAAACTCAACACGATATTATTTAACTTGGATTCAGAGATTATTCCAGTCTTAGTTTTGCATTTTCAAGTTTTTACACTTTGCTTTATTTGTAGATAATCTCTTGTCAAATCCTGTGCAAAACAAAAACTATGCAAAGAGAGAAAAAAACAAAACTGAAACAGTACTTGGCAACAAAGGCAAAAGCAGCATAAAACACTGCCTCATACATGACAGCTCCGTGGAGGAGATTGTGCCTAAAACTGCTGTTGAAGAAAAAAGAAATTGATTCCAAGTTCAGTGTTTTCTCTTGTTTATTTATCTAGCTGCTGCTGCTTAAAACAAGTAAACTTTCAAGGTCAATTCTCAGTGATCCTTTACTTTGGCCTTAACATCCACCACAAACATGTCAGTTCTTTGACTAGTAAACCAGATTTTCTGGCAGAACATGCTCTGGTGCTGAAAGCGTTAACACTGAAGCTATGCCAGTTTTCTTTACTGTCAGCAAGACATGCATTAAATAAAGCAGAAACAAATACAAAGAAAGTATTACTGACAGAAAATAAGTTCAAATTAAAGTGTCTTTTATCTGATCTTGTATGAGGCGACGTAATGCAGGCAAGTGTGTCTGCCTCAGTGTTTCTAAGTGTCATTGCATACGCAACGTGTCCAAAAACACTAACTTTGAGCAAAAGCTTCGTTCTTCCTGACTGAACCGCTTAGCCCTGGAAAAAATAAATAATCAGTTATGATTACATCCAAATTTTTATTTTTATAATTTTTTTTTTTCATGTCTTGGCTTCTAGCCACTTGCCATTTTATTGCACTTTTTAAATTCTATTTTGCTTTGCATATAGTATTTCTTACATCTGATTTTGGACATCCTTATGTAACTTTATGTACTTCTATAGCCTATTCTCTCTTATTCTCTTTTGCTTTCTTGATTTGTATATGTTGTACATAGATTTGTAGATTTTGTTTAGAATCTGATAGATAGATTTGTATGGGTTTTTTTTTCTGAGTTCTTTGCCCCAATGTCAAAGCTTTGGGATCAATGTCTCTGTCTGTCTGTCTGTCTGTCCGTCCGTCTGTCCATCTGCCAGCCCTCTAATCCTAAAAGCAAATACTGTGTACCATCATTACTGCTAAGTGATCGTGAGACAGCTGAGTTGTAGCAAACAATCCCATATGCTGACTATACAAACAACACAAGGCTCACTTCACTATATTAAGAAACATGTCATGTGGAAGAACAGAGGAAGTTGTAATTCCACATGGAGCTTCTGATAATGAGCAGATAGAAAGCTGGGGATCTCGTCTGATACTGTCAGCAGGATTATAAGTGCATATGATGGATCTCATCTCTGTCTGAGCTGCACGATTGAGCTGAGATGGCTCTGAATAAGCTTAGTGTCATCAGGTAGTTTCTATGCAATGTCACATCTCTGCCTTGACTTAATTTAGTCTTCCATAATATCCCAAAGTCAATATCCTGATTTAGATTCCTCCCCCAGGCCTGCAGAGAGTTAGTTGGGGATGTTGGTTGAGAGTTGCAACCTACAATAACAGCAAGGATATAAACTCATGCTTCCCATATGATGAGACAGACCCATGCATCAGTACTCATTGGGGTTATCAGCGTTCACAGATCTGTTCTGGGGTTATGGAGGAGAAATCTGATTATACAGGACTGCAACTCATTTCCCTGCAAAGCTTAAGCTTCCAGAGAATAACATTACCCACACCCATATGTAAAATTACAAGTTACTGTAGAAGACCGTATGAAAAACAATGAAGTCCAAGAGCTAAGCAGTCTATAATGCTTTGATAAATTTTATTAAGGTAGATCTGATCAGTCTCATTTGCTCTCTTTTTGATTTCCTCTTACATGGACTTTTCCTCTGCTATCTGACTGCTTCCTCCTTTCCCATGGTGAAAAACCTTTCACATAACTAATGATGCCACTGCTCTAATCCAATGAGTTTCCAAGTTCCTGTCTTATCCTGCCAATTAGTCTGTAAGCAGTCCTTTTTAAATCTGACTTTTGTCATTCTGCCTTTATATCGTGCGTTGTGCATCCAACATCCTTCCCAAATTCCACTATTTTAAGATGGTGCCTCATCACAACTCTGCTTTCTCAATGCCCACCATTAGCATCTAGACTCCAGGCCTTTCTTGTCATCCATTAAGTCACGCTCTGCTGTGATGACGCAGCAGAGACTAATTGCAAAACTATTCTAATCATTTGTACATCATACTTTATTGTCATTGTTACAAACCAATAAATTTGCTTCAGCGTTTTATTTGTGCTCTCCTCATGGAAATGTACCTCAGCTGATGGCCAAAGGAGGCGATAGAAACCATTTATATCTCAACAAGAAAGCTCCTCACAATGCATAAAATGTTTAATCCCAAGTCCAGCACCATAACTGGATGGTTGTCTCAAAGTGGAAGTCCCAAAGTCAAAGTGGGTGATACCTCCACACTTGGTGGAAAGAAAGAGCCAAGTTCCTCAGAGAAATCCAGAGCTATACTGATAAACTGGTAACATATCCCATTGTACCGATTGAACAAACTAAAGAAAGAGGCAAAATGATAAATGTAGTGATATTAAGTGGCATCAAGACGAAGAAAGACAAGAAGCTGAAAGAGGAACTTGAGAAGATGTGGGGAGAGAAAATACTAACTTTAGTTCTGAGTAGATTATTCAGAGTAAATTAGCATGTTTATGCAGCATGTTTAGAACGGGATCATGCTTGTAATTTTAGCAGACTTTTACTGTGCAACACTCAGCCATGAACTGTCTTGGTACAGACAACATGTGAATTGTCCCACCAGGAGCAAAGGCTTATTGGACCATTGTTATACTGTTCTGAAACATGCTTATTGCTTTTCCCCCCACACAGCTATGGGTCAGTTTGACCACTGCCTAGTCCACCTCATTCCAGCCTACAGGCAGAAACTAAAATCTGCTAAGCCTGTAGTTAGGACTGTGAAGAAGTGATCAGATGAAGCCAAACAGGAAATCCAGTACTGTTTTGACTCCACTAACTAGAGTGTTTTTGAAGCTGCAGCCACCAACCTTAACGAAATTGCAGACACTATGACATCATATATTAGCTTACATTACATCCTCATTAGCTTGTGAGGATGCATGTGTGCCAACTCAATAATCGTACAGTGAAAATAGACTTTGGTTCACTCCAAAACTTAGACAACTTCGTTGAGCCAAAGAGGATGCCTACAGGGGTGAAGACAGAGCCCTGTACAGGCGGGCCAGGAACACACTGATCAGAGTGGCCAAGAGGCTCTACTCTGAAAAGCTGAGGAATAAGTTTTCAACTAATGACCTATCAACAGTGTGGAGAAGCCTACAGAAGATCACCAGCTACAGGGGACACCCTGCCCCCACTGCTGAAGCCAACAAAGCCCTGGCTGATGACACAACAGCTTCTACTGCAGATTTGAGAAGGAGCACTTCACACCTGTTCCTCTCCTCTTCCTGCACTCCCTCAATCCTACTGACATTGACCCCTGGCTCAGCACATTTCCCAGCAGATAAAGAACCATACAGGGATTTAATTGCATAAATTGTTAATTTTTTAACTGTTCACAACCAAAAAAAAAGCTTGTTAGTTGATCACGTAGTGCAACGCCAGCTCATGTGCTGGAGCAGAACCCCTGACAGTCCTGGCCCCATTAAACCCATGTTTATATGTATGTGAGGTAATTTTGTTACAGTTTTGCAATTGTTCTGTATCTTTAGGTTTAGTCACTTTGTTACGCATGTTCCAGGAATCAGACTCCAGAAAAGGCCATGCCTCCTCCAGCCTCCCTCTGGCTCCATCGCTCCATCACTCCAGAGGTTTTAATGTAAGCATAAACAATCTGTCATCAGCCACATTATAGCTCCTCTCTGAGGATGTATCCACAGAGTTACAGCGTTACAGGCGTGATCTTCAAGCAGTGCAGCTGATGGCAGGGAAGTGGAGCACTGCTGTACTTAAGATTATGGCTTGTGGGGGAAACCAGGCTCCTGTGTGGAACCTGTGAGATATATAATGGAAAAGGACGCACTGTCTGAGCAATCCACCAAGATTTATGACCAAAGCACTACATAAAATGAAATAGTTTATCTCCAGGATAACATGAAACT
This sequence comes from Melanotaenia parkinsoni, assembly GCA_036919975.1. NCBI lineage: Eukaryota > Metazoa > Chordata > Actinopteri > Atheriniformes > Melanotaeniidae > Melanotaenia > Melanotaenia parkinsoni. The sequence goes on along the minus strand of JBAFTA010000013.1, from coordinate 29,055,969 downwards.
TCTAAATACACCTGCCGTTATTCTTTGCCGGACTCTGCAGGAATGTCCGTGTTGTATTCCTTTTGACTTCAGCTCTTACATATTTAAAAGAAAAAGACACACAAAATATCCTCCCTCTGGACCACACGCTGACTATTTGTTCATTGTATATGTGGCTGGGGTGCTTCCTGTCTTCATATTTTGTGTTTTTATGTTGAAAACTCGGCAGATTCACAGTAAGAGAAGAGCACTTTGTTTCATACACAATGCTTTCAAGGCCACACAAGCGCGAAAGGACAGGATAACATCAATTCCACTCAATTTCTACAGGTCCTTGAAATGTGGGCCACGCTTTTTGCTGCATTTCTCTGCAAAATATTGATGAACAGCTTTCAGTCTTCACTAAAATAAACTGAGGTTTTCTGCTTAAGAATTGTGTTGCAGCAGTGCAGGTAATTGTGTTTGACAACCCAGTTAGTCAGATTATACAGAGCTTTGTCACTGCTGCTGCAGCAGAACTTTTGTTGAGGCATTAACAACTTAAAGAAAAGCTCCTCTGTGCTGTGTCGCTCTGCTTGGCTGCTATGATGCAGCTGAACTCTGGATCTTTGTTTCATCAAGCAGCAATCATTGATCATGAGGGTAGCAGAGGGGAGCTAAATAGCACAGGTCATTTTCTCATAAAGAGCATTTTCTAAGGCAGACCTTTTACACAAGTGTATCATCAAAGGTTTTCAGGGATTATGTGGCCAAATAAAATGGACTTACACTGTAAAAAGTGTATCTGGCTATAGTTGATGTAATGGAACATTTTACAGAAATCTCAAGTACATTTTTGGTTTAATGATTGTAAAGCAAAATAGTGGTAGTAAACAACTTAAAA
>JBAFTA010000013.1:29034006-29052120 GCA_036919975.1 Melanotaenia parkinsoni | reverse complement strand
TGTTATAATAGTTCAGTATACGGAATGTCCAGGGGGCATCCAGGTGAATGCCCCCCAAACATTCCGTTAAGGATGAAAGAAGCAGTTGGCAGTTTGTAGAGTGTTTAGCTCTGATGCCAAACTGGATTGGGTGAAGAGTTAATGAAGTGGTGTTAAAATATGTGATTATTTGTTGAGCAATGAGTTTCTCTGCAACCTCAGACACTGTAGGAGGGACACTGATTGGTCTGTAATTACCAACTGACCAAAGATCTCCACCTTAAAAAAGTGGAATGGCAGCTGCTGATTATAAAAGCATTAGGAAATGTGCCCTGGCAGATTGAATGACTGAGAATTTTGGTAACTGGGGTGAATAATGTCTTTTTCAGTTTGTTCTGGATTGTTTCAAAGACTTTATTGTCTGTAAAACTTCCTGTTCTTTGACAGTCTTTATGTTAAAAGCTGGCTCAGTAGTATTTAGTGAAGAATCATTTATATTACTGAATGAAAAACACTTGGCAATATTAGATACAGAATCATTGAGGACATTGAAAGCATCTGCCAACTCATGCTTATTGTTTAAGATGTCCATTTATCTTAATTTCTTTTTGTTGTTTTTTGTTTTTTTCCTTTATATATTTTTGCTTGTCACTTTTTTAGTTGGTCCCAGATTGCTTTAGCACCTCTGTTGCCTTCTCTTTTATGGTCAAGAAAGAGTCTACTTTCGCCTTTCTTATGTCCTGAACCACTTTAGTCCTTAAAGTTGTAAACAAATTTACAACACTAACTGAGTTTTGATTGCATTTTTAAAACGCCAGATCTCTTTCTTTCATTAGTTTAAGAATGTCAGAATTTAGCCACGGTAATATGTTTTTATTGTGTTTGTAATTGGTTTTGGAGCTGAAATCTTTAATTATTCTTTCAATTATTGTTAAAAGTATTTCACTGTCCTTTTCACAATATATCCCCAGCAGTATATGATCCCATTCAATCTGCTGCCCAGCATTTTTAAAATTCTCTTGCTTGTTTTCAAACAAAAAAGTGTTCTCTGACACAAGGTTGGAATCTCTTCTTTGTTAACTTTCTAGCCACAATAATAAAAAATTTTGGTCAGAAAGACCAGATAACATATTGAAAGACTTTGTTTTTCTTTCCGTGTGATTAGTAAATATTAAGCCAATCTGTGTATATCTTGACATGACCCCCGTTAATATTATAATTACCCAAAAAGTCTCTTTGTTGAAGTTATTTTTTTAAGTAACTTCTCAAATTTATCATAAAAACTACTCTCTAATGAGGAAGGGTGATAAATTCTAATAATTAAAAGTGACATTTGTGGAGACAAAAGTATATCTAATCCTAAACATTCTAAGTCATTACCACTTAACCACTGAATTTCATGGCACTGGCTAGTGTCTTATATATCAGGACCACCAACCAAACTTGGCACCCTCTCTGTCTCTTCTCTATATATTATAACCAGAAAATGAGGTGCTGCAGAGAGGACATTTCCATGAAGCCATGTCTTAATAAGCAGAGGTAGTCCAGGTTTGAGTTGAGTAGCAGATGATTAATTTGTTCTGTTTTAGAAGTTATGCTTCTTACATTCAAATGTCCACCTAGAAGACATTTGGGCTTAGCTTAAGGATCCTAGATGATTCTTGAGTGATTATCCCTTGATTGATTTGTTTCCTGTTTACATTCTATTGCCCTGTAACCACTGACACACTGGTTTTAGTGGTCAGCAAAGTCCCCCCATCTCTCTCCCAGTGTACACACATGCTCAGATGCTCACATGCTCAGTCCTGCAATCATGGCTTCCGCATTGCCAACGACCCCCTGGGCTGGCATCTGTGAGTTAGCTTCCCCCGTTATCTTGATGCAGTGCAGACCTGGGCATAGGTGACTATCCCCAGATAACATCCCCAGATTATAGTGATAATAAGTGTATTGTTCTCTGAGAGTCAAGATGGTATTTTAGTTCTCTTGGTCATTTGCTTATATAGCAACAGATGGACGAGTGTCTCAGCCAGTGTGTATGTTCCATAACTAATTCGGGTTTTGTCATATCATAATTTGTTTAGTTGTGGCTCAGATCCTTATATTTAAAGTTGTTTTTTTTTTTGTTTTGTTTTGTTTTTTTTCATGTTGAGAGGTGTTACTGACCATCTGAGTAGAATCAACAAATAACAAATGTTATAAGCAAACAATTGGAGAGCTGTGGCAGCTGCTGACAAACCTGTGACCATCTTGCAATTGTCTTGCAATCATCTTCAATGACGTTTGCTGGATGCTTTAGCTTCTTGCTTCATAAACTGAATCTTTCAAATGCTTTGCTGTCGGCATCGTTTGTGTTTTATGTCATTTATGTATTTGAAATCAATAAAACAGCAATTTTCCATCAAACTTCTTTTGGTAGCTTCTAAGAAATTCATTCAATCTCTTAATTAAGAATCTGACATCTCTGTGCACTGTTCACACTGTTTACAGCAGCTTTACAAATTAAAGTAGTTGTTCACTTCAAACCGTCATGTCAAAGTGAATCAGCTTGAAATAGTTTAGAGGAAATCTAATTTATCTACATAAAGGCCCCACAATTTGGACTAGACAAGACAGAAAACAAACCATAAAGTCCATCCTGAAATGAAACAGTGGTGCAACATACAGTAGATAAGGGCAAGGGGAAAAAAACATTATTACATTTTTGAAAGTCCCCAGAAGGACTTTTTCTTCAATAAGTCTGAAATGGAAGAAGATTGGAACCAGCAGAAATCTTACTTTGCCATCGGTGATGAAAAGACTAAAAATCCCTGTTACTGAACTTCCAAAGTTTTTTTATAGGTGGCAGAACCTACTAGAACAACATCCATTGTAACAGAATTACATCTGTAAGGCCGCTTACTTAAATATCTGTCTCTTATAAGATGACTTGATAAATATCATACATGTGTATTGTAGGAAGGGATAATACATTTCTTGACATAAATCTTTGATTCATTGCAATGTCATTTGATTTAAAGCAGTTTGATAATTTATTTTCTTACTGTACAACTTTGCTTTTAATTTGAAATGAAAAACTATTTTTAAATATATTTTGAATATATTTAATACATGCTTTGACTTGAAGGTACGTGTGTTTCAGTATCAGGGGAAAAATTATGGAACAGTTTACCATATAAATTAAAGAAAGTAAAAATATCTACCAATTTAAAAGTAAATATAAGCTTGAAGAACTGTAGTTTAATCCAGGATGGTAATGAGGGTGTGACAATAGTTAAAGCATAAATATGTTTATGGCATAGAGAAAATTCACTATTTTGAAGAGGTCTGCAAAGATGCCACAATAAGCCGTCACAAACACAAAGTAACAAGGTAAGATGATGTTACAGCACAAAGCAAGAATAAGTACATACTTTTTCTACTTTGATAAATGTTATGAAACAATGCACTTATAGAGAGTTTAAATGAAAAGATTTATACATGTCCCAGCACAATCCATAATACAGTTTGCTTTTCTGAAGGAAATGTGGGAATATGTGTCAACTCAGTACATTTAAAACATAATTTACATTGTGCATATTACAATGCAACATACTGGAAGATGGAGAACTTTCAAGACTTTGGCATGAGATCTGCATATGCCACCAGTAGGCACTCAGGTTTGTTTTGCAATGAGGCAGAGACAGCGCTTCAAGGTAATAATAAAAAAAAAAAGAATTTAGTGGAGAGTAATTTTAAAATGCAAAGACTAAAATAGTCGCACAGGGGGACAGTAGCAAGAAAACAAAGAAACCAATCAGGGCTGAGGTCTACTGTGATGGAGGGGTCCAAAAACAAAAGGGGTCGCAGGAACACCACATGTGAATAAAACTAACTTAAATCTAAAAAAGAAAAACACAACATAAAGAGGCACCACCACCAGGGACACCAAATTCACTATGGTGGGCTCAGAACCTGAAGGGAAATGGAGAACAGGCTTAGAAAAAAAAAAGTTTAATTAAAGCAAAACAAAAATTAAATAATTTGAAGAAACACTAAAGTGCACAATGAAGAATTACTAAATCTACAAACACAACTGAAGTCTGTCTTTCTGGCCACCCTCAAAAGAAATGACCATGAAGGATATACAACACATAAAATAGCCCTAAACAAAATACAGTGAAAAACACCCCAGGTTGGGAACCACTAGTCTAAGTGATCAATATGTATAACAGAGGTGCCCAAGTCCAGCTCTCGAGAGCTACTATCTTGCAACTTTTAGATGCATCCCTTCTCCAACACAACTGAATCAAATGAATAAATTCCCTCATATGCATCTCATTCAGCTCTGAAGAGGCCCGGTAATGAGCCATTCATTCCGTTCAGGTGTTTTGGAGATGGCATGAGTCTAAAAGTTCCAGACTAGTAGCTCTCGAGAGCTGAACTTGGGCACCCCTGATGTATATGACTGTGCAGGCAGGAGCAGCGCTGCAGCAGAATAGCCAGTTGTGTAATTACACACTAGCAGCCAGGACACAGTAGTTCAGCAAAACCCATGCAATGCTCACACCACACCAGAGAAGCTCGCCCAAGTCTACAACCATCCTCTCTGAGTTCCAGGTCAACCTGATGTTTGTTCTTGTCCTCTCTGTGACTTTCACACTTTAGTGCTTTTCCCTCACTTTGTGTTGTCTTGGGGCTTGCTGGCTCTGCCTGTCTCTTTTGCTTTTACTTTATTTGTTGTGTGTTGTTGTATTGTTTTTGGTTTGTGACATGGTAACAAAATGTGAAGGAGTAGTGCCAGGCTGGAAAACCAGATTTGATTTTACAGCTCGTGGGGACTCCCGCTGGGGCAGTTTCTGGTCCTGGAATGTGTATTACAAAGGTTAGTATACTTCAAAGTAAGTAAAAAAAAAAAAAAAAAAAAGACTTCTCTGGTGTTGCTTTGAATAGCAAGACAGAAACCACTCCAAGGAAGAGCCAGGTGAGAGCCTTCCTGGTTATTATGGTGCAACATTTAGAGGATAATGTGAGAATAATAAAAACGCATTCCTACTGTTAAGAAAATTCAGTCATGGTAATTCAGTGGGTGAAGCCTTATACATTGTGTCTGGACAGTTCATCATTACATGTTGAAGCATGGTGCTGGCATGATGCTAGTGGATTATTTCCAGCAGCAGAAGAAATCATGTGAGGTAAAAACAACCAAATACTTAAAACAAGTTCTTGGGGAAAACCTGCTACAAAGTGTGTGTCCAATTTCATTCTCAGTGTGCTTCTCATACCAATGCTACGTGAAGAACCTTTTATTCACCATGGTGTCAGTATATTAGCAGTTTTCTTCTTATTTACGAAACAAGGCTATTGTTGTGGAGGGATTTATTTTACACAAACATACCTTTACCGTAAGGGTATGTTTTAACTCAATGTTAACTACACAGAAAGACAGAGCCTTCTCTTTATCTTAGTTAATTTTGTGTTTTTACCCATGTAAAAAAAGCGTGAATTAGCCTTAAAGAAATTAGAGTTGGGTACTAAGTAGCTTTAATTTTGTTGCAACAACCCAAGCTGAATTTTTTTGTTTTTTTTAGACCAAAGTGCATTTTTTTACTGAAACTATTATAAATTTAGTTAAAGGTCTAGACCTAAACTATAGGAATTTAAGAACTTTTTGTATTGCGTCCACAATTAACACAAGAAGTTACAGTGCATGTTGTTATTTCTGAATCATAATATATTGAGTGGTCAACCTGAGAGGATGGTGGAAGCACCTTTCCCCTCTCCTTTAAAATCTTTCTGTGGAAGTAAGTAACAAGCCGTGCTGCTTCTTAGTTCCCTCTGACACTGCTGCTTTTCTTATCACTCGTTCCAGCTAATGAAACCCAGCAGGATGCATCAATCGCCAGTGAGTCTCTGGGGAATGTAGAGATTCACTGTCTGCAAGAGAGTTTCAAGAAGATGAGCCACCCTGTAAGAAACAGGGAGGTAAGTCACAACACATCATAACAGAGAACTCATGAAAGACACACACATTATTATAACTGAAGTTGTAAAAATATTAAACCTCTGCTTTATACCAGCCATGCACTCCATGACTCTCACCAATACAGTTTAAGATGCATTTTCCATTTTAATTGGCTCAATAAAATGTGCTTTTTGGCCTTGAATACAGAACCTCTTGAACAGTTTTGACAGCAGTTTGCTCTCTACAGATTAAGTTAAATCGAGCCAATTTAATCTTATCAAAGAAACGTCAGACTTATACTGAACAGAGCTTTATCATAATTACTATAATGTACTTTTAAAAAAATACAACTTTTCCTTTTTCATACTTTTCTGTCAGTCTCATCTAGTATATAAGTTCCTTTATTATCATTTCTATCTGCATCATTCCCTATTTTCATTTGAATTGTATCTTGTACCTTTTGTTTAAATGCTCTTTGTTCTTTTCTTTTCTTTTTTTTTTTCTTTTTTTAATTTGTCTTGTCACAAGGGCAAGATGGTGGACCCAAGGAGCAGACAGAGATCTAGAACCGAGAACAAAAAGGTTTATTTGAAGACCAAAAGTGTCTTGTGAGCTGGTAGAAACAGTGAGCGGGCAGACAGATGACTCTCGGTCTGTAGGGGCAGAGTTGTGCAGGCGTGGCTCTGGATCTGGAAGGCTTAAACAGGATTCTCTGGAAGACAATGCAGATTTAAAACCAAAAAATACAAGAGACCAGAAGTGTTTGTAGTTCAACGCTCTGGCATTGAGTGAAGGAAGGATGTGGTCTAAATACTCTGCTGGTGGATGAGTAGATGACATGTAGCCGTGATGATTAGATGGATGGCAGCTGAGCCACATAGGCCGTAAGGTCAACCCTGTTATCGTTTCATTTCTCTCCACAATCTGGAGACCACACAATTCCTACTCAAAAAAAAAATCACTTCGCCTTTCGCTTAACTCCGAAAGTTCAGAGCTGATTATCCACAATTACGTGATCACGGCCGTAGAGAACAGAACCTCTGGTCTGCAGTTGTTAAATGGCTTTAGTAGTCTGGAAAAGGATTATAATGAATATGTGAATACTAAAAAACCGCATGCCGATGTAGTTGTTTTCAAGTTCATTAACACAATAAACTCTTATTTAATTCAAGTCAATTGAACAACTTGCCAAGCCGACCTTGTTTATAAAGCACCTTACTGATCACAAGTGCTGAACAGAAAACAGCTAACCAATATTTGCATTCACCCAGCCCTAATAGATAGATAAACTTTTAATTTCAGACCTTTACAACAAACAAACACCAAACAATAGAACACAAAGTTGTAGTAAAACAATATGTACAGGAAATATGTGGGACCATATGTCTAATGGAGAAGGAAGAAGTATGTAATGTAGATGTTTATTAACCCCTACACTTGGTTTCAGTCAGCCATCAATTCTTCTTTACAGATGATTAAATGTCGTCACACAATCATCATGCAGTTCTGGAAAGCACAAACCAGACAAGGCAAATATAATCAGCCCTTTCTCTGTGGCCCTTTAGGTGAAGAGTGATCTCTGTATTCCTCCAGATACATGCTTCCAGTCAATTCCGTGAACTTGATAATGCTTGAATATTGTCGTAGTTCCATTGAGAAACTATTCCACAGTTTAACTCTAGGTATAGAAATACAGAAGATCTTCGCAGTTGTCTGTGTATTTGGTGATTTGAAGTTGCAGTTTCCTCTGAAACTGTAATCTTCATCAAGAAACATTCTCTCTGACATCTTTCTGGTAGCATGTTAGGCTATGTTTTTTTGTTTTTAGTCATCAAAACTGATGTACCATGACTTTTGACTGAATGACTGAAACTCTTTAGATTTGTCTTACTGTCCCTCGTGTTATGCGCAAGCAAGAATATGAAAACAGGTGCTTGTTAACAAGTTAATATCACACCAAAGTTCATGTAAATTCAACTGTACAGAAGAAGGCGTCTATAATTAGAACATGTAATAAGTGTCAGAAGCTGAAATGTGGGGCTACATGTGTTGCAGAGATGTAAATCAGGGTGGAAACGTCAGCATCTATTCATCTTACCTTCACACACATACACACTCTTTCTAATATGACATTCTCTTTGGATGCCCTATTCATCTCACTTTCAGATCCTAACAAAAGCTAGCCACGGTATGAAGCATTGCATATGCCACAGATGATGTATCACCAAAAAAGGTCTCCGGCCCTGACAGACACTTACATAACTCAGATCACTTGATATATGCAAAGGAATTACCAGGCTGACATTCGGAGAGAAAAGGCCCAGGCTGGGGAATATCACCTGCTCTGATCTCTTTATGATTGTTCAATTCACGTCGCCTCATACACCACCTGTGCACATGCTGGATACTGAACGCAGGCCGCTGACAGGCAGATTCTCCAAAAAACATAAAGAATAGGTGGCGGAGATGGAGCCCTTTCTCAGAGAGGCACATCATTTCATAATGAATAGCCCCCCATCCCCCTGACTTTCCTGCCATTGTCCAGCCAGCACAAATGTGAGATTTGGCAAAGCAATGTCGCGCAGGCCATCATCGCCACATCCTCTTCATAATCTGCTGTCAGAGTCCAAGCAGGGGGCGTCAGGAGTGACAGGCAAGAGCTGGGATAAACAAAACGGTGTCGAAGGAGAAAATTTCAACCTACTCAGGCTTTGAAGTCGCTTTTGTCTCTGTTTATTTTTTAAGATAATTGTCAGTTACGACTCTGCTAAACCTCTCAGTATTGCTTCAGCCTCTCCTGACTTCAACTTCAGCTTTTATTTATTTAATCTGTGACTCTTCTTACCTTCTTTTTTATACCTCCACCTAAACTCAAATGCAAGGTAAATGGGGCATTTTTAATAGCAGCAGGATCATAAAATCCCTGAACTTGTAAGTCCTCAGAAATTCATCTTTTTGGTCTAAATATATTAACTTTTACCTGTCATTTCTTGGTTGAAGACTAAAGACTTTATCTGTGAAAGTAGGTCCCACCACACATCCTCTGCTTTTGTCTCCATCCTTTCAAATCCTATTGTTTTTTTTTTCCTCTTTTTGTTCTGACTTGTTAGCCATCCTCTTGTGTTCCCTCATTTCCTGGAGCATCTCTGAGGTTATGAAATAATAAAGCTTGTGATATTGAAATGAATGCCTCTGTTGTTTCCATGGAAGTGAGAAAGCAAAGCTCAGCTACAGCCACTGATCGCCAGCGGTGCAACCCAGTAACAAAGATGTTTAATAAGCCTGAAGTGACGATAAAGATGTCACCTGCTACTAATTGTGATAATGTTGCAGTAGATGATCACACGAGTCACCAAACACTGGCTTTACAGCTGATCATTTATTGACTCACTGGCAACAGTTTTATTTTCTGTGAGATGCCATATGAAAATCATTGTTACTCTGTGTGGAAATGAGCATTTGTCTGTACTGACAATAAACAGTGATGAGGCACAAAGCTATTTTTTTGCTTTTAATGGTGTACTGAGGAAGTATTAAAGTTGACAGAGATTGTGGATGTTAGTGTTTAATAATGAAGAGTGTGGTTTGAGTCACTGAGTTTACAAAAAGGCAGTTTTCCTTACAGTATCAGAAATTCGAGAACAAGTCTAAAGTATTAAGAGTGTGACTGAACAAAGGCTACACCTGAGACATCGTCTGGCTAAAGAAACTAACTGCACTATATGAATGTCTGGCAGCACAAATGGAACAGTAGTTAATGGATGGGACCCACCCAGAAAGGTGACTCCAAGGCTGGATAGTCCTGACCATGACAGATCCCCAGATGTGGCCTAATCTGTCCATTTTTCAGCCATTTACCTGCCTCCGTCCAACATGGAATCTCGTGTCAAGCATCACAGTGGATAAATAAGCTACTGGGTCAATAGATACTGAAACACTTGGAAATTTCAACATCAACAAACCTCCACTGGCTTTTTTCCTTGATCTAATATGATATGGTATGATTTCTCTGATTGCTGTTTAGTTTTCCATTACCATGTTTAAGGGTTCCAAGCAGGGTTTGAATTACGTCTGAGCTTTTAGGGGAGCCATATTTTTGCGAGTGCACCACACCTAACAAGTCACATCCTCACACATGTATATTGGTGCATAGCAGCATGGTAAAAAAAACAGGGTCATTGCCAAGAACATTCTTAAACTGTATGCAGCTTCATGGCATAAAACAAACAATTCTTCTGCCCATGGTGCTGAAACCACAGCTCCTGTAGTGAGTCAGTCTCATAGAAACAGAATGGATCACTTGTGTCTTAGCTTGGAAACACTTGCACCATCATCAAAATAAGAAATTACAAAAACGTTAAATAGCACTAAGTTCAGTTCTGATTTTTAGCCCAACTAGGGTCAGTAGCTGCCACAGCCACCTGGGCTCCCCTGCCTTTGCTGTCATTTCTGTGAGCCAGCCGTTGAAGGTTGGTGGTCGAAGGGAGGTCCATTTAGATCTACAAAAAGAAGTGTAAAGAGGCTTTCTTTGCGTAACTTGTTGCATCACTTATTGGTAAATCCAATAAAAGTGCAGCAGCGCTGCCATGCGTGCATGGTCACAGTAAGATTTAACTGAAAATCATCTTATATTAACAAATTATGTACAAAAGTACAGGCCTGGAAGATGGCTGTCAAAAATAACGCATAAAAGGCAGTAACTAATTAACTGTACTAATATTTTTAACGCAACTAATGCACACACAGCATAGCAAGCCCACTACATCTGTCATTTTTCCGTTATGATGGTGGGACATGGATGCATCTGGATGCAAGATGGAAAAGATGAGCCTGCTACTCTATGGATGGATTTTAAGATGAAACAACACATGGGTGGATGATGGTGTTTTAACACACTTTTTGCTTTGAAAGGCTTCCACTTTGTGTGTGTGTGTGTGTGTGTGTGTGTGTGTGTGGGTGTGTGTGTGTGTGTGTTGTGCAACGTGGCTGGTCTAGTGAGTCTCTGGTTCTTTATCTTTCTGCTCCTACTCTCTGTTTACTATCACTCCGTCAATCATAACAGCTGACTGTGATCAGCTGATCGGCTTTTCTGATCTAGAACATGATGATGCAGAGCAACATTATATGCTGCATTTAATGACCCTTAGACATGTGATGTTTACACAAGGGAAGGTCAGTTAATACTAAATATTTGTATGCATTGAGTTGCAGTAAAAACTGGCAAATTTCAGGCATAGTCGTACAATGGTGAATAATCCTGATTAATTCATTTGTAAGCTATGATTAATCTGATTAAAAGTTTTAATAATTGACAACCCTAATTTATATGCAATCATGTGAAATGTCCTGTTAACAAGATCAGCACTAATACAGTCTAGGCTACATCAGCTGTTGTCATGTAAATAAGGGCAGCATTCATATTGTTTTTGTTTGTGTATTTGTATGTTTGTTTTTTTTTTGTTTTTTTTTGTTTGTTTGTTTTTCTTAATTGTCATTTGACAATCAAGTGTTTTGGACACACTCTAACTGAAAAGGTAGACATATTTATGTCATTTTGTTTCTTTTAAATAGGAACATACACATGGGGGTAGCACCTATCAAACTTGGCAGGTCGAACACACCCATGTGAACATTAGCTGATGATTATGTCACTATACACCCAGTGACCCTTCTGATTGAGATGGAAGAAATACAGTCAAAAAATATCAGATAGAAACACAGATGATGTATCTGAACAAAAAAGAAAACTGTAAACTACTCCACTATGTTGGCTATGATGCACTGTGCACTCAGGCATAACAATCCCGGAATGCTCCGTGGCAATGCCGCTGCAGTGCTGCTCTAAAACGGCAAGTGCAGGGGAAAAAAAGAGGCGCAGCAGATACAGTGTGCACATCAGACACTTACGGGTATATATTATGGGTAGAACGTCAGCTTCATCAACTTCTAATTTAAAAAGACGTGGAGTTGAAGCATCTATCCAGTGTGAGAAGATGTCTTTTTAATTTTTCTACATTTTTACTTCTGTTACAGCAATAAAGGTTATTTTTGTCCTTTGTCCACACATCTGTTCCACATGCATATCTATTTTGTGTGATATAATTTAAAGTCTAGTATAATTGATTTCACTGCCAGACAAAACTTTTATTTCTTTCTCAAATACAGTCTTTCACTCTCACTTCTGACCTAAAAAATGAAAATAAACTGAACTTTGAACGAATTCATGAGAAGCATGAACTTGCACAAAAGCGGAATATTGATATCACCATCATTTATCATGATCACTCAGACAAGAACATCTCCTGCTCTACAGCTGGGAGGGACCTACTGTAAAAAGCATGATGCTTTCCATGGCAGGGGTGCTTATTTCGGTACAACACTAGGCCTTCTGTGACTGCCTTGTGATGGGGAGGGGTGTACAGCAGCGCTGCTGCTTACTGAGAAGAGTAAGTCTCCATAAGTCTCCAATAACACCAGAAAAAGTCACTAGATTTGTCACTAGTCACTTTTCTGAAAAAGAGTTGCTAGAGGAGTTTAAATAGTCTCTAAATACAGTGACAGACCCAATCAGTCGGAAACAGTGAGCAGCAATAGTGGAGGACTTAATTCTGTTTTTTCCCCATATGTGCCTTCAGAAGCAGCAGAAAAGTATGTCTTTCAGAACAAAATAGCAAAACATAAAATGGCAAAATGATTTAATTAATAATCATTTTTGTCATAATCACTGTTTCTGTGATTGTTTGCAGCAATATCAAAATTAAAATCAAAATTTGATTTGTTGCATAGCCCTAGTTTGTTTCCAGTTCCCAAAATCTGCTTGTGAATGTGGATGAGGAGGAAAATGCATTTCTCAAAATACCCATATACGTCAACATGGGCTTGATCTCCTGGTGACTCAATCAGAAAAAACCTTTACAGGAGCAGGGTTGAGGAAGATAGATGTAGTTTACTCAGCAGTAATTATTTAGCTTGGGTCTCCTGAAGGGGACAATTCAGACCAGTCTACAATGTTTTATTCTCTTCCAGTAAACAAATTAAAAAAAAAAAGCAAATTTAAGATTGGAAATCTCCATGAAACAGCATCTCACTACAAAAAGAAATATATCTTTTAAACAGCATCAGAAAAAACAAGTTTTTAAAAAAATACTGAGAATTTTTGACCAGATCTTTCACAAAGATTAAAACGGGATGAAGTAGAGGGGTTTGGCTGAATAAGAGAGACAGGATGTGATATCGTCCCAGGACTTCTAAGACTCAAGTTATTCATTCAAGTACATCATACTACTATTAACTATTAAAGTCAACATTTGGGAGAGTCTTAGGGCCATTACTGACCATGTCACGCAAAGATAAAGAGAGATGGACGGCACCCTTTCAGGCAAAACAAACCTCCAGACACCTCTCCATCTAAATCTGCTTTTGTGAGAAAATGATGTGCAATTTATTATGTCTCAATAAAAAGTCTCAGGGACGACTGAATCTTTGGAGCCACAGAAATGAGAAAAAAAGCTTTGACTGGCATATTTATTATGTTTTGATATGTAGGATTGGGTTATGAATTGTTTGCTCCATTGTATTTGCCTGCAGGCGAGAATGGAAATCCATCTAATAAATGCTGAGCAAAATCCCCAAAGTTTGTTCCACAAAGATGAAGATGCAGACACAGAGATGTGTGATGGTGATTTGTTCAGCAATATGTAGACTGTGAGCATGGAAGCCCTCATGTATAAACTGTTGTCTTGGATTGATTTTCTCTGTATGGGTGTCTCTATTCCATTTGTTTGGAATTTGGACAGCACATGTTTTATTATATTTTTAGGCATATTTTGACTTTGATTCACATTATAAAGTGTTTCTCTTCTATCTGTAAGATACTGGGGATACAGAAGTTTCCAAATGGCACATTTATTATCAGAATGCAGTAATATGGTAAATATATGGCTTTTAAGAATGGTCATTTCAAAACTGACAAACAAATCCTTTCCAAATGTTTTTGTTGTTTTTTGCTGGTCAATGTGGTTCTTTGTTTTTCCTCTTTTAATGGTAAAAACTTTTGTTTTTAGTTCATGTGCTCTGATAAATAGTTTTCCTTACAAAATGGTGGTTTATGTGGACCCAAGTAATGTCAATATGTTATTTGCTATATGGAGAAGTTGGCAGCAGGTTAGTGCTTGGCCAACACCATTTGTTATCTACGATCAGCAGTTGATGTTGGTATATGTGTGCGCCACTGCTGCAGCATCATTGGGTTATTTTAAGGGGCATTAAGCATCGTATTGGTCCCTGCTGATTCATTTGTGCTGAAGGAGGGAGTAAAACTCTCACTATACCCCTTTAGGTTTACAGATGGTGTAAAAACGCCATAGAAAGAGGAAAGAGAGGCCATTCATCCTGTTTTGCTACCAAGGTTTTTGTCTTTTATTTTCTGTGCAATGATCTGTCTGGCCTGAGGCAAAAGGTTGAGGGCATAAGCTGAGCTAAAGGCTGGGGCTGAAAATTGTGCAGTTGTTGAAAGACATGTAAACTCTGTCCTCCACCGTGAGAAGCATGATTAATAGTAACTCCATGTTGACAGATTAGCAGAACTCAAATTCTTTAGAGTTGGGCAATAATCACATATGACTAAACAGTAAAAAGCAATGGTAATGATCAATACTGTTTAGATTATTTGTATGGAAAAAAGAAAATAACAGAAAAACATAAGGTTTGCTGTTAAGCTTACTAATAAGCCAAACAGTGCATGCATGCCCTCTCCAAACACAAATTTGGAGGTCTTATATGGAGCTGTTGTAGAGTGGGAAGATTTGAATAGATGCAATCCTCTTGTTCCTTTTTCACTCACAAGAAAAACCTTTGGCTATCTGACACATTTTGATCATTTCATTCCACTAATTATAATACTGTAGGTCTGAGATGAAAGTCATAAAGACATTTTATCTATTTGAACTTTTCTTGACCTTTGTTTCCTTTTATGCATCCATCTGCTCTTCATCATTGTTCTAAGCTGTATCCTACGTTCCTCTCTCACATCCATTCATCCAATTTTCCTCCATGACTAATCCATGTGTCATGGAATAAGTCATTTTGGTTTGAGGCAGGAAGAGGGTTATGTTTCACTCGTTTGCAGCAACATAAGCAACAAACAGGATAGATGTTGGCAATGGCAACAAAGAGCAGCATGGTAGTATTTCACTCAACTGGACAACAAAGTCGAATGTAAATTAAAGCCACAAGGACCATAGCTTTGGTGCTGATTCAGACCATAGCGATCTCCTTACAATGGGTCTCTTGTCTGCAGCCGTACGTTCACTCGTCCAGCATCAGGTGGTCATCGTCTCCCCCACCGCTCAGCTGGCGCCTCAGTGTACCCAGCGAGGACGTTTGTAACATTCATAACCTTGTTTCCAATGCACTGTGTTAAATTCTTACTAATAGGAAGGTGCTTTTCACATCAGGGTAACTCCATGTCACCATTAGGTTGCACTCTGTTTATTTGTGGGTCCTGCTGAACCCAACATACCTCCACAGGTGGGCTGCTGCTTGGAAGACTTTGGGAATGCCTCTTTTTATTTTCTAATGTTATCAAATCACAGGTGAAGATGCTGATGACCACTTTTTGTTTTGACTGTTGCAGCTGTCAGACTTTTGATGAGAGTATGAGAGAGAAAAGAACTGGACTGGTGGATTAAAGAAGGAAAAAGGGCTGAAAATAAGCCTGTGGGCAGCTGGTTTACACTGAGAGTAAAACAGTTAGCTATGGTAGATAGCTACTTTTCCTTAAGTATTGCTCTTAAAAAAAAAAAAAAAAAAACTGTATATTTCCATTTTTAATACCTCAGCAAATTTAAACTGGACACCTAAAATAGAGAGCTTGTTGGATACAGTGAAATACTTTCTTATAAGTTAAAGTGTACACAGAAATGGAGCACAGTAATGTATTTTAAATATGTGAACTCACCCTCCTCTACAGGTAAAAGACTGAATTGTTGCAGAGAAATTGGAGAGGTAGAATAGGTCAGCAAAGAAGATGTCTGACAGCGTGTTGTAGTCAAACAGCACATTGTACAACCTCATTCATTCCAAGTGTTTTGATCCCTTCAAGGCTTTATACTTCCTGGGTGCTGGATCTGAATGGCACTAGAGATACTTAAATCAGAATGAGTTTGTTGATAAATGTAACCTCCCTCAGGTTCAAGCCATTTGTCTCCTTTTCAATTTGCGCTCCGTTCCCTTAGGTTTAAAAGTACAGATGGAGACCACGAAAACATGTTGGATTTGAAATGTTTGCAGTACACCTCGAGACTGGGTAGGCTTATATGAATAGGTCTCTGCTGTCTCAGTACAGTGCCTGTGGGGAAACACTCTTTGAACAAGATTGGCAATCTTTGATCTGCCCAGATGGAGCAGTTAGTGAGGTCAGCAGCTCATATAATTTTAAACCAAACTAAAGACAGGGAGCGTGAGAGTCAAAGAGCAGAGAAGATCAATATTAGGTTTTAATATGTCAATGATAAAGAGGTCATTCTTTTAACTATGAGAAAAATTGTAGTTGAGGTTAAAAATTACAGCCCAAATCTGATGGAGGTGGTGAATCTGTCTATCCTGCTGCTTCTTGCTTTACCTTTGAGGTCACTTTCATGAGTAAAACCTCACGTCCTGACCCAGCTCAGTTTCTATCCCCAGCTGAAAATTACCTGGGTGAGGGAGTGACTCCGGGCCAAATCTCAGGTGATGGATTCTCCACAAAAAAGGGGGGCAGATTGTGATAGATGGGCAGGTCCCAAAGCCATTTCTCAGCTGCCTCAGCCAGCTGGGCTACCTGTGGTAATGGCCTCTACAGGACACTGCAGCACCATGCTTTTATATTTGGAAAACACAGAAGTTGTCAGGTTTGTGCCAAAGTCAACGTTTAAGTCACCTCTGTATGACAGCAAGGAGTGTAAAGATAACCAGTGTGTACCAGAGAGCTTATTGTCAGAATTATGACTACACTGATGCAAAACCTTATCTTTGTATCTTCACCTCTTTTGTATTCGTTGTTTTGTTTCTACATTTCCACGCAGTCATATGCCCATATGCGCAGCCGGGTGAAAATTAGTCTTAACATAGCTGTAAAAGTTTAGGGATAACTCTTATGAGCCTCTATTGTGTAACTAATGCATATCTTATTAAAACACTGGTATATCCTACTTTAGGTTTTGATGAATACTTAAATACTTAAAATAATTGTGCAGGTCCCCTGGAAATTTCATAGGAGGGGAGCCAGAAACGAAGCAATCAAAAGTCACATAATTCAATCCATAATAATATTGTCCAAACTGAGAAACATCCTGTCTCAGAGTGATGCAGAAAAACTACTCCATGCATTTGTGACTTCAAGATTGGACTACAACACCTCCTTATTATATGGCTGTCCCCCAAATAAGCCTCCAGCGGATCCAAAATGCTGCAGCAAGGATTCTGGTGAGAATTAGCAGCAGAGATCATATTTCTCCAATTTTAGCTTCTATTCCTGTTAAATCCAGAATAGAATTTAAATTTATCCTCACATATATTTGCTCCTAATAACCAAGCTCTACTGGATCTGAAAGATCTTACAGTTCCATATTTTAGGCTAAGTCTGCTTTAGGTCAAGGTCCTACGCACCATCAGAGACAGTCACCAACCTGGTCTCATCCTGCTCTGACAAATAATCAGCAACAGAACAAACAGTCTGATCACGTTTCCGCAAGACTTTCTTTCCTGGCACAGTCAGACCGATTGCAAAAACAAAATAAGAACATATTCAAACTGTTAGTGCAGTATGTTTTCATGCTGTAGTCATTTGGGTGCAATTTTATTATAAA
The DNA here is from genome assembly GCA_036919975.1 of Melanotaenia parkinsoni. Taxonomy (NCBI): domain Eukaryota; kingdom Metazoa; phylum Chordata; class Actinopteri; order Atheriniformes; family Melanotaeniidae; genus Melanotaenia; species Melanotaenia parkinsoni. Next base: position 29,034,351 of record JBAFTA010000013.1, on the reverse strand, counting down.
TAGTGCAATTAACAGAGGATATGATTCAGTGCTTCTCAGAAAAGAACGCTTAATTACAACCTTACTTGTTTTACATCACTTTAGTTTTACACTTTTTTCACTTTTAAACTTATCAATTAATCAATCAGTCAAATTGTATTTATATAACACTTTTAATGTAAAAGGGCAGAACAAAGTGCTTTACATAACAGCAATAATTAAAATAATTTCAACATCAAATAAAAAAAGGCAAGGCAGTTTTTCTGTATAGCACATTCCATGTACAGGTCAATTCAAAGTGCTTTACATAAAACAAAGGCATTACAGATATTTAGAAATAGTAAAAGGCATCAACACATAATCACA
>JBAFTA010000013.1:29009251-29023480 GCA_036919975.1 Melanotaenia parkinsoni | reverse complement strand
ATTAAAACTTGTCATATAACTCCTGAAGTAAATCTATTGTTCTTTCCCCAGGGAGTTAAAGGTGGTTCAGTCAGGAGATCAGTTTTTACACAGCCGTCGTCATTCGTAGGCCACCGGAAGTCCTTCGTGCCTTTCTATTCTGAAGTGATTTAATGGCCTTTTGTACAAGTTCTGATATTTCTGCATTCAAACAGGTCTTTCCGTCATCTGACAAATTAGGAGGTTTAATTTTTGAAAAGAAAGTTTCCATAAAGGTTGGGCATTTTCATTTTGCTCAGACAATTATAAATTTTGATAAAAATTTAAAAATGCTGTGTTAATCACCTTAGGATTTGTGGAGCAGGAACCATTCCCATCAGCAATTGAAGCGATTGTGTGGGAAGCTACTCGTGTCTTAGTTAGGTAAGAAAGACATTTGCCTGGTTTATCCCCGTGTTCAAATAATTTTTGTCTGTCAAATTTGATTTTGTCTGTGTCATTTTATGTCAGTAGAGTGTTAATGGAGGACTGGATGGCGTTGATTGCTTTCAATTTGGATGAAGAGGGATTTTTAAAATATTGTTTTTCTGCTAAGCTAAGCCTCTTCTCTAATATGTTTTGTTGCTCCAGAGCAGAGATGGATTACTAGCTGTAGGCGAGTTAACAGTAAGAAAATGTTTAAATTCGGTCGTAAAATATTCCACATATTTATTATCTTTTAAAATGAAATGATTTAATCTCCAGTATTTACTTTGCCCTAGGGCATTTTAAGGGACAAAGTCCAAGTAAACTGCCGCATGATCGGTTATAACAATATTTCCAATTTTGCAAGTGACCACATGGTTTAAAATAACTTTAGGCACAAAAAAATAATCAATCCGAATGTGGCATTTGTGTGGATTGGGAAGAAAAGGTGTACTCCTTGTCAACATGGTGGAGCTTTCTCCATACATCCAGAAAATCGATCTCTTCCATAACGTTAGACACCTGCTCTGTTCGTTTGGGAATTGAGAATCATGTCATATTTCACAAGGTTTTAAGTTGAAAAACTGCAAGTATATTTGGTTTAGTTGTTGAATACAAATTTAAATAAAGAGTGAGATCAATGAAACTAATACAGTATTAAGATTTGAATGGGCACCGGATCGTTTTGTACTGGAAAATTTTGAATAAATATTAACGCAATATTTTTCATCGTGACTATTTTAGGTAATTACCGAACTACAAAGATTTATTGATTATGTTGTGTATGCTTAAGTTAGTTGAATTACAATATAGTAAAATATTATAATTGGGCTTTACTTTAAATAATTTGTGATTCATGTGATGAAATTGAACTGTGAGAGCATTTAGAGATATTTTGTTCAATAATTTAAATGCAATTTTAAAGTACGGCAGTTCAATGCAAAAAACCTGATGAAGGGCCAAACCCTGACTCCTCAGTGTTGCTACTGGAATTTCAGGTAAAAAAAACACCGATGTGTGCATATTTTACATATTTTGTTGTTGGGACACCAGATTCACCGATGGCTCCACATTACCTTTGACCGGCACAGATGAATCATCTCCTAGACCAATTTGCTGTAAAGCTTCAATGCTTCATGGATAGGGCTGTGTTTAAATAAAAATCAGTTCATTGATTTGAAAGTAATTAATTCAATATTGATTAAAAAAAAACTTGGAGATTGACATCACCCGTAGGTTTCTGAAGAGCAAAAGTGAAGCTCGTTGGGCGGTTCCTAGCATCGCCATCTTGGCAGGGTCATGCCTGCTGTCACTCCTGGAAAATATAAAAATGAGCGGTGGTGGAGCAGAGAGGGGGGCTGTGAGCGTGGGGATGGATGATTACCAACCATCAAACTCCGAGCCTGTAGTTAAGAACCAACTGAGCCATCACGGATCTAACGTGAGCTAACTAGCTAATGAAAGTAGGTGGGCTAAAGCTAAGGTGCACTGTTAGCTGCTAAAAACTGCGTTTTTGCAGCACTCTCTCTTTTGTCCGTGGATATTGGATACGTGTCAATCAAAAGGACACACCCCTAATTATGCCAAATTTCAAGGTTAAATACCATCTAAATGGATGAGTTAGACATCAGTTAGACCCCCCTCAAAGTTGTAATAAAGGTAAACTTGACCTATTAATTCTAAAATGGATTTTTGTGAAGATGGGAGCATCTGGCTCCAGTGAGGAGTTTTCTCCTGCTCCGGTGTTATGGTGATAATGTCACGGTCATCACGAGAACACGCACAGCTGACAAGCTAAATCTACATCACTGTAGGAATTTCTGAGTTGTGTTATGGTTTAAAATGGATCCATTTTTCTCTTTTGATTCTATTAACATCAACATGTTATGTGAGAGCTGAACTTGAGTGACTCCACTGAATAAAACTGTCTCATCAGGACATTTAAAAAGTTTTACTTCTCTTCTATGTGTGTGCTTTTTTTGTTGTTTGTTTGTTTTTTTGTTTATTTGTTTTTCATCACAGCATTTCTGCATGTCAATCTGGAAATTGTTATGGCATTTCAGAAATTAAGATTATTACAGTAATCTGATTACTCCCAGATAGCTGATTTTGATTGTCAAGTAAATGGACTCAATGTTTTATAAACATAGTCATCTGAGAATATTTAATAACATATTTAATATTTAATAAAAATAGGTGTTGTTACACAATTAGCTGTAAATGAATTGATATAGAATCGAATCAGATTTCATTAAAATCTAATAGAAATAGGCTGCTATGAATCGAATTGATTCAGGAAATTAGTGACGATACCCAGCCTTATTCATGAGGCTTCATCTGGCCCTCACTACAATTCAGTTTCTTCGGCTGTGGAGACCTGAGGGCAGATGGTATTATTATTAGGCCCCACCATGTGCTTATTAGACACCTGGTAGGTGATGGCATATTAAACGTCTAGTGTAGCTCTGTAGATGGTGCACAAAGAAGGTGATTACTTTCTGGTCTAGCATTCCAGAGTGTTTTGTCCCTCGCGTTGGTGCTGCTACATTTTTCAAGTGTCTGCTCCAGCTGCACCCGACTGCATCACTCCTGCTCTTCCTCTTCCTGCTCCGAGCCTATCGCCTGTCACGCCCACACACCTGGTAGTAAAGGAGGAAACATGGGCCAGTTGCTCTCCTCCTCCCCAGGTACACAGGTGATCCTAATCACTGAAATGGTACACAAGGAAGGAGGTGCAGGGTGGAGAGCACATTTCAGAATCGGTATCGCTCTTCATCTGTCAAACGGCTGCTGTGCGGATCATGAAAGTGACTGAATCCTGCCTTGAGTATTCACACCTGCTGACAACCAGCATTCAACATGCCCTCTCTCACCCCACCCCTCCTCCACTTTAAATATACAGTCCAGTTCAACCCAGTTCTCTGTAATACATTTAGAATCCTGGTAAATTAATAACTGTAAATTACCTAGCAAGGGAAACCAATGTCTTCTCATATATGTAATCCTCATTCTCAAGATGGGGTGGCAACTAACAGTGGAGAGAAAAAACTCCTTTTAAACAAGAAAAAACATTCAGTGGAACCAGAACCTTGAACCATCTGTCTCGACCGGTTGGCAGTGGAGAGGATAGGAAAGAGGAGTCAACAAGAACCATGAATCTAAGTCTGGGGTACCTGCTGAGAAAGAAAAAAGATAAATGAGTTAATGATAATTTCACATATGCATACATGAAAGAGGTGCTTAGTGCATCATGGAATGTCCCCCAGCTCATAGGTGTATAGCAGCAGACCTAAAGGGATGCCAAAGGATCTAAACCAGCCAGTTGAATGCCTGATCTTTGTGTGTTTGTTTCCTGAACCCAAACCGAGAGCTGGTTCCACAGAGAGGAGTCTAACTGAAGGTGTTACCTCCTATTGTACTTTTAGAACCAGAAGTAAACCTGCAGTCTGGGAGTGAAGTGCTCTGCTGGGAAAATGTGAACAATAAGGTGTTTAAAATCCAATTGAGCTTGGTCACTAAAAGCTTTATATGTGAAGAGGAGAATTTTAAATTCTATCCGGGGCTTAACAAATGCATTCCTGCTTGTTTTTTCTGTTTTTTTTTTTTTTTTTTTTCAAATCAGTGAGAAACATTAAGTCTTTAATGCATAACTGCAAGTTTTTGTTTTAAAAAGCTACATGTATCCATAATAGTGACAGATGTTCACCAAATCTTTTTTTTTCTTCTACAAACTTTATCAAGTCAGTTTTTAAAAGTTTTTTTTTTTTTCATTTATTTATTTTTTTAAAAATAATGAACGTAAAATATAAAAAGATAAATATTGCTTATTCATACTATATTTGAATCATGGGCTTTAACTTGGTGCACTTGCTGCTGTCTTTAGCTCCAACAGATGTTTATTATTATTTAATGCACAACTGAATTGGCAAATAGAAAAGTTACAAATAATATTTGTTTATTATTTAGCCATCATGGTGCAGTTGTATCCACAGCACTGTGCTATGATGTTGCTATTAATATTACTCTGAGAATGATACTCGAGATTTCTCATATCACCAGAAGACAATATGGAGCAGATGAACTGAATTTGGAAACCTCTGCAGAATTTTGCACGAGGGAGCAAATAAATGTCCTCAAAGTGTCATGGTTCATGTTCTGCCAGAACTCTAATGATTTGCTTATTCTATCAGGTTCCTTTGTTCCACCTGTGCTTCCCTGATTGCTCCCTAGCCTCACCTACTCAGTCCTATTTAAACTCTCTCCAGTCTGTCCTTCCCTGCCAGATTATCGACAGCTTTGTGCCAGTAGATGTCTCTTCCCATGTGCTCATTTGTTTCCATGGTGTTGACCAAGTTCACGTCCCGGGATTACTCCCGGCATTGCCTTACCCATGACGGATCTCTCCTGCCTTCTGGATATGTAGAACATCAACCCAACATCAACATCATCAACCTCTGACTTCTCTATCCTAAAATCTGCCTTCCTGTGTTTGACCATTGCCTGTTCATTCACCCTGTTTCTGGATCTTGGGCTGGAGTTTTAACTGTGGATTTTTTTGCAGGGGCTACATCTTCCTGTGTGATCAGGTTGCCTCACCAGTGTCCTCTACCAACCACCATTTCCAAACTGTTCAATAAATCCATTCCTTTAAATGCTTAGTCCTGTGTTTTGTCTGACTTTTTAGGTCCTCAGTGTTGCCTGTTACACAAAGTTGCCTTAATTCTTTACCTCTGTATACCCTGATATGAATCATTAAAAAAATTAGCTTATTTAACAGATTAATATAATTAAGAGGAAAATGGTTTCCCTGTTAAACAACAAGAGAAACAACACATTGTGGAGCCAATGACCATATTTAGGCGTGTGCTTAGCAGCATAAATTTAAATACAAATCAAGTCAAACTTTTTTTTCTAAACTTTTGTTAGCATTCTTGATGAATACCAGATGCTTAGCACCATGAATTTAATGAATATTCATGCAAGGAGCTCTAAGCAGGCCAGCTTCTGTATTACCTGCAGTTCTTTGCTCTGCTTTTTTCTAAGTATCTTTCAACTCTGTTCAGATTGCCTGTCAACAGAAATACCTGATATTAAAAAGCTAATAGCTGCTGCTGCTTTAAAAATCCAGCTGATGTTTTTACAACATCATTCAGCCCTGATTCGATTCCTAAAAATCACAGTATTTATTTTCTTATTATATTTCAATACAATTTTGGTGATATATTGTATCACTGAGAGATTATCAAAAAACACCTGAGTGGCTTAATGCTGTTTGAATTATGTTACAAATTACAGTGTTAATTAAATTTGTTTGCATCTGGACAATAAATGTATAAAGTGCCTGTTTCATTTATTTATTTTTTATACATAATGCTCCAATAAGCTTCTTATTTCTTAAATTTTCTTTCTCCGAAAAGTCCTTCAGGGGTTTGTGGTGATATTTGGATTCATTGTGAAAGAGGCTGAGAGCCAAAGAGGAACACAATCAGAGAAATGTCTCCATTAAATGTGCAGAGGCAAAAAACAAAAGGTGTGCCACCAGCAGCCATGTCTGCCTCCGTGTCCCTGCTTCTCTCGCCAGTACCTTAACATCAGAGATGGCAACTTTTCATGTCACCGGCTTCAGCCATTAGGACCCAATCAGTCATGCCGCTTTGCGTGGATGTTCAGATGCAGCTTGTGTGCATGAATGTGTGTCAGCGCTGGTTTGACTAGATTGGGGTTGTCAGCTGTTGTTTAAAAAAGGGTGATAATTGGACAAGGTGTCAAGACCCCACCTCGGGGTCTTTTTCTGCTTTTATAGTTCATTATTTTGTTTCCCTTTAGCACCTGTCACATTTGCTTCAGCCTACAAGGCAAATGCTGTGCTTATGAAGGGCAATGTGAGGAACTCGAAGAGTTGCTGTTTTCTCATGGGAACACGTTGCCAGGAAACAACAACAGTACACGAACAAGTTTTAGACCTCAGTTTGCTGCCACAAAGTACTGTCTATTTATCTTACTTATAAAGACAGAGAAATGGATTACTACCTACACCTGAAAATAAAAAAAAAAAAAAAAAAAAAAAGAATGGAAAAAAAAATGATGTGGTTTTCAGTCAAACTTTAAGTGGCTGTCATGGAAAATATCACACAGTCGCTCGAAACACTAGAATAAAAAGGCTTGATTGATTTTGTAATTCAGTCAGAAACCAAGCAGAGCCGTTTTAGCATTCCACCCAGGCGCTTCATGAATAATCTAATTTCTCTCCCAACTAATCATGGGTTTGCTTCATACCCCTGGCGCTAGTAGGGTCCCTCCTCATCCCCACCTTGATTTTGCCTCCACAGTGGGCTGCTCTGCACTTTCAACAAAATGTCTGAACCAAGATTATGGAAGAAATATTACTGAGTGCCGGGCCATCCATCATCAGGGCTGCCCAGGCTATGAAATACAGGCAGGTCCCTCCCAACAATGAGTCCTATCTTGTATGTTAGACCTCGTGCTTGTGTATTTATCACCTAAGCGACTGCACAACGTGTGATTCATTGAACAGTCTTGCTGATACAACATTCTGACTACATTCCTGGCCAGTTGGTCTGCTGCTTTATCTATGATAATGCTCCACACCTGTTTTTGCCTCAGCACCCTCACAGAAGGATCTGCATTCTCTGAGCGTTCTTGCTTTTGTTCTCATCTCACTACCACTGTATTTGTGCTCGTGAAAGAGTGTTGTGGTGTTGGTGTCTTTAGGTCTTTAGGTCAGTGAGGCTTGACGCCTAAAGGGATATATGTGTCGGCATTAGTGGGAAAAAAAACTGGAGATGCCTCTGATGTCTTTCAAAATGAACGGTAACTACTGTCTGTAGGCTTGTACCAAAAAGCAAAGGCTTACTTTGATAAGCAGGTGAAAACAACTGCCTGCTCCATCTTTTTTTTTTACTTAGAGATGTAGCACTAGCACTGAATCTTCGGTTTAATTCTGTCTTGTTATATAATATTTTACACTAAAAAAGTGATAAAACACAGAATTGATATTTACAGTAATATTGATTGGTCTCGGTTTTCTGTCCTCACATCTGAATTTTATTGTTATTAAAGTCAGCTAAAGCATCTGCCCCTGGAGTTACGCTCCACCATGGACCTGCTCCTGTTTAAAGCCAGGTTGAAAACCTATTTTTTCAGATCAGCCTTTGACACAAAAGAGTGGTGTCACTTGTGAAACAAACTGATCATGTGTGTACCATCTTCTTATTCATGTTTTGTATCTCTGTCCAGCACTTTAATCGACTAGGGTTGTTATAAAGCGCTTTATAAATAAAAGTTGATTGACTGAGTGATAATAGGGCCGTAAAACCCTTGAAAATGCTGTAACACAGGATCATGAATTCAGCGTAATCATTATCAGAGGACAAAGTTTCTGAATAAATCAGTTAATGAATATTATTTCAGATTAGTAAAGGGGCGCATTTAGTGCCATCAGAGCCACATCAGCCTCATCACTGGCAGCCGATAAACAATTAGTTTGTGCCACAGATTGATAACTAGAAGCACTCAGAGAGGGCAGACCTCCGCCAAGCAATAGTCAATCACATGAGAAAATCCCCAAAAGACCTAACAGCCCACCTAGTAACCGCTACACTTAGAACCTTCTTAATTACCAGAACCAGAATATCAACATGATCCAGGTCAAACAATGTCAGATTAAAAAATCTTCTATAGTGTCATCTTGTAACTTTTTTTTTTTTAGCCAATCTGATGAGTTAGAAGCTATAATGGCAACATTATCCCTATCTCCCAATAGTAAAGAATCCTTAAAAAAGTTTCTAAATCCAGATGGTGATCCGGATCATCCCCAAAATGTAATGAGTTTACTGACACTTCCTGAAAATTTTATCAAAATCTGTCCATAACTTTTTGAGTTCCCCTTCGGTCAGTACACTTGGTACAACACAGAAGTAAGGGGATTGTGCCCTTGCGAGACCCACCCAAAGAGATTTTTTTCAACACAACACACCGTTTTCAGTCAATCGTTTAGCCCATTAACTGGCTGAGTTGTTCTCTTCCCCTTTGTTTAGCGCTGTTACATGTTTAGTGTAGCTAACAGTTAGCTTGTTTAGTTCATGTCGGATTCTTTTGGTGCCATTTTGGCATCAGTTGAGTCGGTCCCACGTTGGCCCTCACAGAGCTGTTATGCAGACCAAGGCCAGGTGTATTGAGGTCCTGTGGCCAGCTCGGCCACCATGTTGGCTTCAAACCAGACTCACAAGGAACTTTTTTCTCCTGAAGTAGCAAGCTATGGTGTAACACAAGTTGCCTGTCTTTCCAGTATTTGTAACAGAGTTAAAACATTCCTGGGCATCCCCAAAGGCCCTGCTGTCCCTGCCATTCACCCAGTTATTGGCTCTGGAAGAGATGGAATCTGCTGGGCTTGCTAACATTCCTCCCATGGATAAAATGCTGGTGGTCCACCTGGCACCTAAAGCTAATGAATCTACAGGCAAACCCATTTTTCAGCTTCCTAGCTGGAGAAAATTTACCTGGTTCAAGAGCTAACAGCCCGCACACTAAATACAGAGTCTATGCAGCAGGCATACCAAGCTGAAAAAGATCTGCAGGAGGCACTATTGGCTAGGGTGAACCCAACTGGATTGCTGGATGAGGTCTGTTGCGGGGCCAACTTCATTCCTCAACTGTCAAGTACTGATGTTATAGCCTTGGGTAAGAGTATGGTGGAAGCGTTTGTGGCTCAGCGATACCTCAGGTTCACGCTAACAGAGCTGCCCAAGAACAAGTGCTCAGTTTTTCTTTACATAACTGTTGATATTTCAGCTATTTCAGCTGGTTGGACAAGCTTTGGAGAAGATCCAAGCTCGCTGATTTCTAGATACAGTACGTGTGTGAAGAGGATGGCTCGAGCATTTGAGGCACTGCTCAGCTACAAAACCCAGCAGGACAGCCCGCCCAGCACTCAGCCTGCAGCTGAAAGCAAACAAAGTTAAAAGAAAGACTTCCAGCCCAGCCAGCTGCCCCACAACATGAATAATCTAAAGTGTATTTACTCAGCCCAAAAAATAGTTTGCCACCTGCAGGAATTTGATCACAGATATTGTAAAACATTCCACTTGTTCTTTCTCTTTTAGGCCCATTTTCATCTATTCCCTGCTCTACTAAATATGACCATTTTTTCCACTGTTTTTATCAGAATTCAATTAATGTTTCCCAGGTAGCAACGGTAGCAGTAGCAACTGAAAAGACAAACATCTTAAAATGTAACCTATCATGACATATTGTCATGTCCGTGCAACATCAGCATAGTAGGACTAAATTAAAATGACTTTTAATATATTAAATGCCCCAAGAACAGAATCTGTCATAAAAAAAAGCAAATCTGACCATCTGACTCTGCTGGTTGGGCTCAGTCAGATGGCTGTTGGGTCCCTCGCTTGTATCAATTACTTCTAATCAGATCTATTTATCTGAATCTGTGGCAAGGGTTTCCACTTACTGTGGAGTGAAAAGCTGTAAGGGCATATTGTTTTAAAAGGATGACTCTGCTGGCTGCTTTTAGCCAACAGGACAGATGCTATTTCTTGTTGACTAGAACCAAGCTTTTTGATGCTGTTATAACAACTGCATGCCTTGCTGGACTTGCTTTGGCTACTTTCCTTCCCAAGTTCATTATGCACCCAATCTGTGACAGAGTACATTAGTTCTACAGACTACAGCTGCCAGCCCCAGTAATCTAATAGTAATGTATAAATTCCTTCTGGCAGGCCAATAAAACTCAGATTAGTTTCTCTGCAAAGGTACACTGATGCAGCAGTTGACAGACATGTGAGGAAAGCATTAGCATATCATCGCCACTGGTTCTCTGGGGATAGAGGTGCTTGGCATTTTCCCGTCACCTCCCCAGTCTTCATTACTATCCACACACGGAAAAGCACTGATTTTGTTAACAACCACTTGATTTAATACATGCTCTGTGTGACTGGGATATCCCATGAGTTCATCAGCAATGCAGCTGCTGGGAAAAGGCAAAAAAACAGAAGGTATCAAATGGATTATGTAAATCAGGCAAAATCTGCTTTATGTTGTTGTTTTACCCTGAAATCTGTACACCTTATTAGCGTTTTTTCTTTTGGTCTTCTTGTTTTGGTAGTTAGGAGACAGTGATAAAGACAAACAATGCAAAGTTAGCTTTGCAGGCTGGAATTAAATTAAGTGGAAATGGGACTAAAGTACATCTTTGCTCTTTTGCATTATTCATAAGGAAGAAAAACACATATCTCTATGTGCAAACATGAATATATGTTTCTTCACGGCTCATCTGTCACAAGTTAAATGTTGGAAACCACTGCTGAATATCAGCTGTGTTAGAATGCAGTCGTTTCAGATGAATAATGTCTTAGTTTGTTATCAAGAGTTAAAACTTTAATAAGAGTGACTGACCTTAAAATAAGCACATAAAGATTATGATCTGCGCCATTTAAGAGGTTTCACAGTGTGTCAGTCAGCCTCTTGAGATGGTGGGAGGTAAAACAATGTTTTGTAGACACCAATCTACTCTCTCAAGGTGACTCACACCTACACTCAGTATCAAACCCCCAGCCCCAAGGCCCGCTCTATATTCATGACATAAACACATACCTAATATTTGAGAATAGTTCCTATCGTAAACAGTGGTTTCCCTCACGCCACTGGCACCTTTATTGATCTGTATGCAATAACGGAGCATAAAACTACCTCTGGAAATGAGATTTTTATACAGCAGAATATATGCTGGCTGAAATCACATTAGCTTAGAACATTCATGACACTTTTTTAAACAAAATCTTAAATTAAATCCCAGTCCTGCGGGTGTTGCTGTTTTCCAAGTTTAAACCTCATCCCGATCTTCAGCAACTCAAAAAGAAATATTTATCCTCTGGAGGGGGCGGGGGTGGTTGAAGATTGTGGCTCTCTTATTTCCCTATAAGTGAAATGACTTTATGGCAGGATGGTGCATTTGACTGAAATATCTGACTGGACGCTGCTGCAGGTTTCATTTTGCAAGCTGACAAACTCACAGAATGAAGCCCTGCTGCTTCAGATGGTGAACGTAATATATCAGGAGCACAAAATGATAACCATGTTTTGTTCTTGGAGGAAATATTTCCCATCAATATACTCTCCTCGAATGCTCTCATTTTCTCCACATCATTCTGGGTGATGTGGATCCTGCCTTCAATCAAATGTCTTTTGTACTTGCACACTCATGCTGAGAGTTTGCATTTGTATTCGTACATATTCAATGCACAGGGAAGCCACTTGTGTGGCGCTCATACAAGATAATGTATTTCTGTGTGACTCCATTTGAGGGAAAACAGATAAATGAACCACATGATTGCCTTCAACTGTTTTCTGATTATTTCTGACTGACTGCTGGCAGTTGTCCCAATCAAACAAATGTGAGTTTGTGATTTTTGCCATGCGCTTTGTGTGCAAGGTTAGCATTCAATACGAATAAAATACCATCTGTTTGTGGAGAGTTTTGGATACATTTTCCATTTTACTAAGGCAAAATATCTCATGAGTGTTACATTATCAGCTTGGGAAAACCTGCGTGTCCAAAATGATGGTTTTGGGGTGACTTCTGGGTTAAAACTGCAGCAGGCTCTTCACAGAGTGTCTTCATTTATTTGATCTAAAAGAAAGAAATTAAAGAGGCTTAAATGACCCTGAAGAAACCTGTGAAATGCTTTTCAGACTAATTTCAGACAGCATTGGCTCACTAACCAGAAAGTTGGCTGTATAATCTAATTTACCACCTGACACTGTGGGAATAACTGAGGTGTGACAGAATGTTATAAAAAAGAAGAGTGCATAAAAAGAGTGGGGAAAATGCATGGAGTAGAATAGGTAGAAATTAAACATGAAGCTACTGGGAAGCCATCATCCTATGGTTACACCATGTTCTAAAACTGCAACTTATCTGGAGAATTCAGAAGTTTAAGATGTCATGTGCAGAGAGCTATTGCTTTGTACAGGTAGTCAGAGTGACTTTTACTTAATTAAATTACCATGATAATTAACCCATTAAACTTTAAGACATTTTCTACTATTTTTGGTCTAGCTTGTTTTTTTTCCGTGTACAAATGCACGTAGAACATCAACTCTATTAACCACACTCAACATATGGACCTTTTTTGCAAGACAGCCTCAGTTGTCAGATGTTGAGATATAAATTATATAAAAACAAATGTATCAATAGTAAATATCACCATAAAGGCAAACTTAAGAAAAAAAACACACACAAAAAAAACAACAACTGAATTTAATACTAAAAGTTTTTTTTGTTTTTTATAAATAGTGCACAGATAAACATCGGCCAAGGATTTTCTTATCTGCATTTCATTCTCTCAAGTCTTGACTTTCAGGAAAAAAATAAAATAAAATATTGTCACTAAAAAAAACACAACAGAAACTTTTTACATGTTTACATTTTTTTTTTTTTTTTTTTGCTATTTGTCATTATTAATTCTAATATTCACTTAATATCACAGAACCAACTCTAATTCAGCAAAGAAAATATTTTTGATGCACAGTGGAACCAAATCGTTGCTTTATCTCAACCATAGAGGGCCATTATTTTTGTTCTTTTCAGAAAGATATATAACTTTCTGCTCACTTTTTGAGTTTTTGCTGCTCATGATTGGTCATTATCGTCAATTTAAACAATTTAACTGGACAAGAGTTGAACAGGAAGTGGCTTTATTATACTGAAGGTGGAGGCTGCATTGAAGGTGTGAGAAAGGCGATACCTGAGGCCATTTTTTTTGTTCAAACACATCAAGAAAACACTTTAAACCTATTGATAAATACAAACTGGTCATTCAGCAAATTACAAATCTGGTGGAAATACAAACAGAGAAAACAGGACAGCAAACTTGGACATGATCTTCTCCAAACATAATATCCCAGTACATTTTAAATCAAGAAACCCACTCTCACTGAAGCTAGTTCATAAAAAGATAAAACACACAAACACAAGCTGAATGGTGCTATGCAGTGTATCAAGCAGTGTTCAGACCTTTATATATGGAAAACCAAACAATCACTTCATAAATGCGTGACACAACACAGGACAGGCAGCTCTTCAGGTCAAAATTCAGCCTCCCTACCTGCATCTTACAGATAAAGGACACTTCTTTGAAGACAGCAATGTACACATTTTGGGCAGAGAAGATGGATGTTTGAGAAAAATGTCAAGTAAGCAATGTATGTTAAACTGAAAAAAAAAACATCTCTGAACAGAGGTCATCAGATTACAGATGAAAAATTTTCAAGCTCCAGGAAAAATAAGTTCAGCTGCAGTTATTCAAGCTCTTGATGAGGACGAAATGTCTTGGTCCTCTTATAACTGAAGATGACTGCTGCCAGTTTTATTTAAGCAATGGTGTAGGAAGGATTGTGGAATGTTCAGTAAAATCACGTTTTTACAGATCTATAATAATAACCCAACAATCTCCCTTCCCTTACTAAAATCCCTTTTGTGAACTTGTAGGTCCTTTTGACACATACAGTAAGAGATGTCAACACATCCAATCAGCTGTAAGGACTGGGATACATTTGCTGTGAATGCAAGCATACACATCAACATTCCGCTACGTTTGTGTATATACTTCCTGCAAACGACAGAAGCGCAGCGCTGCCAAAACTTAATACAGGAGGTCACCTGTAGGGGGAGTACGGAAGCGTATTGCTGTCATGGAAGAAAATAAATTTTCGAGCACTATCACGTTATAACGTGATACGTATATTGTA
>JBAFTA010000013.1:28996633-29009151 GCA_036919975.1 Melanotaenia parkinsoni | reverse complement strand
TTTGTACAATATAGGTATCACGTTTGTACAATATATTATCACGTTTGTACAATATAATATCACGTTTGTACAATATATGTATCACGTTATAACGTGATAGTGCTCGAAAATTTATTTTCTTCCATGACAGCAATACGCTTCCGTAGGGGAGTATGCAGCACTTGGACTTTGAAATGGTCAAAAGGTCAGTCTATTGGTCAGATTGTATTTCTGGAGCATCAACCCCAAAAATGCTTCCAATCTGTTACCAACTGTTCAGGTATGAATGGTTGGCACTGTGCAACGTGTAGGAAAAATGATACAGATGCAGGTAGTTGAGGACAAGTCTTCAACTTGGACCCTGTCCAACTATCTGCCATTATGTTTACATCTGATTTGTTGTGTTCGTGTTCTTGTTTGCATGAGCGCCTTTAGCGTTCAAGTTAATACTGCTACTCACACACGCAACACATTACCTTGCATCAACGTGAGCGGTCTATGTGCCAAATAAACGTTAAAAAAATCATGTGGCAGCCATAATACATACATGGGCATGTCACTAACAGTAAGTATATCCCAGCTCTTATGAAGCAGTGCAATCGGGGGTGGTAAGGCAGTGGTCATTATAGTCAGAAGACAAGACGTCCAATCCGCAGTTTAATAAGGTCACATGTCAAAAACATCTTCATGCGAAATACTGAACTTTTCTTCTCTTGTAAATCGGTTTGTATAAAATTTCCTGGTAAATAAACAAAGCATATCATTATTTTACAGCTGAGTTGTTGTTTTTGATAAAGTATGTAAAATGCAGTATATATCCTCCTTAGACACATGCATTTCTGTGCACTGTAGTACACATTTACTTTTTTGCTCAGCTCTCTCATATTATACATGCCACTCTGCTAAGTCCTTTCTTAGAGAGGGCAACCGTAGCTTTAAGATGACATCACATGTGTGGAGGTGTGGCTTTGCCAACTTTTCTTTTCCTGTCTTTCCAAAATGGCGAGCAGCCATTTTTTTTTATGGAAAAAAAAAAAAAAATGTTTTTTAATGTTTTATTTGGATAAAATTTCAAAAATTAACATCTAATAGGTAATTTGAGTAAGTTTTCAGTACCAAACTTAGTTTAAATTTAGTTTAATAGGGAAAATGACCAATGTCAATGTATACTGTAGTACATGTCAGGACTTTGTTCTTGTGTTTATTTCACTTTTTTTTAGTGGACAGCTCTGTAACAGAGGCAGAAAGAATTTTAATAGAATCATAGAGAGAGATTCAGATTTAGATCTTTCAGAAGATGAAAGTCCAGTGAGCAAGACAGGAGAGGGTCAGAACTCTGACGAGGAACTAGATGAGGAGGACCAAGATGCAGAGCCAGAAGTAGTGGATAAAAACACAGGGCCAGCTGAAGTGAGTCGTCTTCCTATCTGGGCTAAAAGAGAGATGTATGGATCTGGGATTTTTGATTTTTGATTTTATGCAAAAAAGGGTAACATATAGAAATGTACACCAGTTAATTGATTTAACTTATACTTCTTAATATAGTGTTGTAAATTAACAATCCTATATATCAGAAAAATATATATTTTCAACATATTTATTCTGCTAAATTGTATTTTTATAAATCATTTTCAGTCTCAGGTTCATACCTGTATTGGAGGAAAGCAGAATTCCAGAAAATGTTACCCTAATGACCCATTGGGATTGGAGTCCACAACAGTACTTCCAGCAGTACTTGGACAAAAAAATTATTCAGGGCCTGTCCTTCATCAACCAGCATATGGTACAGGATTCAGTGTCTAGTTTAAATACAACACCAGAAGAGATCAACGTCTTTTTAGGAATCTCTAAGTGTATGGCATGTCTTGGATATTCAAGAATCAGGATGCATTGGGCAAATCTAGAGTCCCAGTGATAGCTGACTCCATGACACGTGATTGTTTCTACAAGATCAGGTCTTTACTGAAAGTAGTCAATGATTTGGACATGCCAGAAGATGAAAAGAAAAAGGATCCCCTGTGGAAAGTCAGACCAGTTCTGAAGATAGTCCTCCAATGTTGCCTTGACCTACCTGGGCCTACAAAGGTCTGTATTGATGAGCAGATTGTTCCATTCATCGGCCATTGTCCAGTTCGTCAGTTTGTACCTGGGAAGCCAAATCTAACAGGTTCAAAGGTGTTTCTTCTTGGAAGTCCAGGTGGCTTAGTACTGGATTTTGAGACCTACATGAGAAAGATCACGTTCACCCAAGTCCAACAGATGGGAATAGGTGGAAATGCAGGCCTACGTTTGACTGAGACACTTCCTAGAGGATCACTGGTCTACTTTGACCAGTATTTTACTACCATCAGTCTTCTTAATGCTCTTCAAGAAAGAGGCCTACCTACAAAACAATAGAAAATGGAATTCCAAAAGAGTACCATTTCACTCCTGACAACATTCAGAGCACAAAACCAAGAGGGTCATCAGAAATGATTGTGCTGAAAACCTGATGAAATAGCAATCACCAAGTGGATGGACAACAAGCTTGTTGTTATGGCATCAACGCCCATAGAACTGAGCCTCCAGATACCTGTACCAGATGGTCAAAGACAGAAAAGAGGCAATATCAACATGGGAGGGGGTGATATGTGTGATTGCATACTCAGCTTCTACAGAATGTCCAGCCGAACTAAGAAGTGGACTGTTCGCACCATTCTTCACTTCACTGATTTGGCCATCACCAACTCATGGCTTCTGTATAGACAAGACAGCCAGGCCTTGCAACAAGATGCAAAAAGCACCTTCCAGTACCTGGAGTTCAAACTACTCTTAGCTGAGGAACTGATAACCCCGGGTCAAACATGTCAACAAGACCTAAATGATTCAATCGATGAAGAGTTCTCACCAGAAGTCAAGAAAAGGAAGCCTCACCCTGATGAGATGATCAGAAAATATGGTGCACTCCACATGCCTGAAATGGTTACCCGTCCAAGGCCTTTTAGATGCCGAATGACTGGGTGCAACAGCAAAACGTATGTGAGATGTATGAAGTTCCAAATGTTCATCTGTGTCTCCAAAAAATCCTAGTGCTTTCTCATTTATCATATATAGATGGTCTTTTGTAAAATAGAAAAGCCTAGTGAAATCAAATGTTCCAAGACCAGTAGCTCATGGTTGTTGAAAAGTCAGTGAGTTCTAAATTTATGCATCACCCACTTTTTAATGAAGGTTTTGTGTAAATATGTTAAATATGAATTAATATCCTGTTTACAAAAATTTTAGTGGACATTTTAAATTTTCACAATCAGCTCTTGAACTTTGTTCAAGTGTTACACTTACAATCACCGAAGTCCCGTTGTGCACTACAGTGCACGTATTATAAAATTTAAATAAAGTGAGGTAAAAACTAAAAAATAGTCTTGAAATGTGTTTTTAGCAGTCTAGTACTTGATTTATTTGAAAAAAAAAATCCAAATCAAAACGCTTTTTTTCGCCTGAGTTTCAGGAGGATATACTGCATTTTGTGAATGCAAGCATACATGTAAATATTCTGCCATGTTTGTGTACTGTACATACTTGCAGTAGCCAAAAAAACAAGTCACCACCAAAAATAAAAGGGTCACACTCTATTATTTCATTGGACCATCTTTGGCTTTGATCACAGCGGCATTCGCTGTGGCATTGTTTTGAAAGCTTCTGCAGTGTCACAAGATTTATTTCAATCCAGAGTTGCGTTAATTTTTCACCAAGATCTTGTATTGATGATGGGAGAGTCCAACCACGTCGCAAAGCCTTCTCCTGCTGTTTTGAAGGACCTCACTGAGACAGATCAGAGGTTATCAATGATTTAGTGAAGACACAGTTCTTTCACGGAGAAGCTTACAGAACTTAGGGAGCCAGATAACCAAACTAGAGTCTGGAGATCAGCTAGAGGAGTCGGGACCAGGAAGGGGTAAGTAGGAAAGTCCATCAGTATGGAAACGAGGTATGACGAGGAATGAGTGGGAAGCTGGAGTATTTGAAGCCTGGTGAGTAGATTGATTACAGGTGTGACTGGTTATTTTTCTGGAGACTGGCTGTGATGATGCATGGCATGAGTGGGTGTGTCTGTGGTGGAACCAGGTGCGGGTGTGACACCTGCACATCCCAAAGAATCTCAATGGGGTTAATGTCTGGAGTCTGTGGTGGCCAGTCCATGTGTGAAAATGATGTCTCCTGCTCCTTAAACCACTCTTTCACAGTCTGAGCTTGATGAATCCTGGCATTGTCATCTTGAAATATGCTTGTGCCATCAGGGAAGAAAAAGTCCATTGATGGAATAACCTGCTCATTCAGCATATTCAGGTATCAGCTGACCTCATTGTTTGGACACATAATGTTGCTGAACCTAGACCTGAACAACTGCAGCAACTCCAGATCATAGACTGTCCCCACAGGCTTGTACAGTTGGCACTACTTCCTGTACATTGTTCATGTGGAAATTTCTTGCTTTCTACTGTTGAGTTCTACTGCTGTTTTCCTTTAACCCAACTTCACCAAATGTTTAAGTGTTCTCGAATGATCAAATGGGGGGATTCTCCTAGACATGGTGGGGGTCCTCTACCTTCTGCCTCTGGGCTCCTGGACCCTTCTCTTGGGCTGCCTTGGATGGCCGGTCCCTGGCGGGCTTGGCGGCTGCCGATGTTGGCCCACTGGGGCCTATGCCCCAAGACTGTGGGGAGCTCTGGCTGGGGCTCTCTTCTGCAACTCGCCAGGTGGGGCTGGGATCATTTTTGGGGTGGAGTAGCTTGGGTTGTTGTGATACGTTTGTGATTGTGATATACTTTTGTGAAAGGGTCATTGGCTTCTGTTGGTGGTATTTTTGTCTCCTCTTTCTTCTTTCTGCTTTCCCTTTTGCTTTTTTTTTGCTGTCTTCCTTCTTTTTCTGTCCAATCCGGTCAGGTCCAGCAAGATTACATGGATTCCATAATTCAAAGTAAATAAATAAATAAATGAATCAGATTATCAAGAGGGACCTTATACCCATATGCCTCCCCTTGGCAAAGCAAATTTATTTGGCACAATACAGCAACCAGACTATCATTCTGCTTGCTATGATGCTGGACAGGACAGGTTAAAAAAAAAAACAAAAGTAATGTGTTGGACAGTTTGTAACCCAGTTTTAGTAGTTTCTGCATCTCCTTAGATGTTTCCTCTGCTTGATGCCAATGTTTTGACCCTTCTTAAATTGACTAACATATTTTCAATGACCATGGGATGCGTCTTTCCACATGGTTGTTTAAGAAATGAGAAGCTACTCATTTGATCACTTGGGGTTAAACAACTTGTTGCCACGTGGAAGATCACCAATGCAGTAACTATCCAATAGGAGACTTGTACCTATTTGTTTAGTTAACTCCAGTTGGCAACTTTTTCTGGCCAGGCAGTGTATAAAGACTCCAATGAGAGTTAATAATAAATTAGAAAATAAGTGTTTTTGTTAACAAAGAGACTACACGGGGTAGCTTTAATTAAATTATTCTTGAATCATTTACATGCAATGAAATGTAACCCTTGTATATTGCAGGAAAACTGCAATTTCTTTCACATTATAGGGAGAAATTATTTCCACCGCTCCCAACATGGTAAGAATGATGTAGTATTTACATAAAAAGATAAATAAGATTCTAACCTTGACTCTTTGTGACAACCCAACCTAATGCTACACAAGCTTCAACCCTCCAGCAGCCTCAGCCTGAGTGCTGAAGCAATGAACTCTCCTCCTTTGGGACATTACCATTGATAACCAAGTTACAATTCATTTAATACCATTAGAGTCCTCCTACCCACAGCCTCACAAGGAAATATCATCTCTAGCCCATTCTCCCACACTGTGAGATTATCAGGGGTGATGATGCAGTGGAACGGTGGAAGATTTGTCAAGTTAATGAAATGAGCTCCAGGGAAAGCTATTTCATAGCATCGCTGAAGTATGTTTAAAGAAAATGGGAGCTGTTGGTGGCCACTACAATAGTACACTGCAGAGAAGGTAAATCAAACGACTGCTTGCTTATGTAAAGTGATAGTGAAGCAGACAAAGCTCAGGCTCAAATAATGCTATGTTGCTGCTTTTGTGGAGAAAAGGAAGATGAATTCTCCTACCATCCCTGTGGACTCATTGGAGGTCACTTTGGTGGTACCTAAAATGATTTGTGGTTATGGTTTCATAGAAAAAAATAAAACAAAATTTACAGGCATCTGTTTAACAAAGTCCACCACAATTTGCATAAATTGAACCCTAAATAAACTCCCTGGGAACAGAATGGTGAAGAAAGGGGTTTTAAGTTACTTTGAACATGGCATGGTTGTCTCTGCCAGACAGTATGGTCTGAATATTTCAAAAACTGCTCATCTACTGGGATTTTCACACACAACCACCTCTAGGGTTTACAGAGAACAAGAGAAAATATCCAGTCAGCTTTGTTTATGTCAGAGGTCAGAAGAGAATGTACAGACTGGTTGGAGATTGTAGAAAGGCACTAGGAACAAAAAACTAAATAAAACAAACAAACAAAAACAAAAAAAAACAAAACAAAAAACAAAAAAACATGCATTATAATAAAAGGCATGCAAAATACAATTTCTTAAAGTACAACTCAGCCAACCTTAAAAGACGACAGGCTACACTACATTGGGTGCCACTCCTGTCTGCAAAGAACTGGAAACAGAGGCTATAATTCAAACTGACACACCAAAACTGGACAACAGAAGAATGGAAAAGTATTGTTTGGTCTGAGTCTCCGTGTCAGCTGCCATAGGGTCTGACTTTACCGTTAACAGCATGGATCCATCCTGCCTTGTATCAGCAGTTCAGGTAGGTGATGATGGTGCAAAGGTGTGGGGGATTTTTTAGCACATTTTGAGCCTATTAAAGGTGCAGCATGTTATAAATTTAAACAATTATTTAAAAGTTACTAACAACTATGTTTTTATTCTTTGAATGAGCCATTTATATCTACTTGGCCTGGCTTCACATACATGACAGCTGCCATATTTGTGCCACTACTTTTGCTGCAGTGTCTCTGGATTGACAAACAACTTTATGTGTCACCAGCTCTCCATCCAATAGAGCAGCTTTGGGATGTGGTTGAACAGGAGATTCTCATCATGGATGTACAGCTAAAAAATCAACAGCAACAATCCAGACCAGAGTGAGTTAAATTTCTCATTTAAATTTTTATATGTATTGAGTTTAACATAGACATTTTTGACTTCTTGAGTTTTTGTTGAATAGATCCTATTGTATTAAGGGACGTGATGCCTTTCACAGAACTGGACCATTTACAAACTTACCTAACTGTGCCAATATAAAGATTACCTGGAGGTTTACATTATCCAGGAAACCACCTCATGGTGTCACATTTTCACAAATATAGAATAGGATTTTTGCTCCAACTAAGTAATTCTTTAAAAGCTTTTAGCCAAACACATTCATTTCTCAGCATTGATCCATCTACTGTTGGCCAAAGCCTCATTAAAATGGTCCCATTGGAAGGGTGGCTGCCAATAAATCATTCTTATAGAAGGGAAACAAGGTGAAAACTGGACTGTCAATTGTGAAAACAGATCTTATTGACTGATTGATCAGTTTGATTGATGATTGCCTTGATTTTAATCATTTCTATCAATTACTGACTTTACAGCAGACACTCTTGAACCATGTTTGTGATGCTGTAGCTCAGAGGGAAGATTGCTGGTTTAGCAAAGCTGGGATTAAGGGAATATTCCCACTGAGGCAACATATTCTGCAAATATGAAGACTGGTATTGCTATCAGCCTCTTTGAATGAAAGACTACCTCCCCTTTTTCCTTCGGATGCCTGGCCAACCGTAAAAACCAATGTCATGCCTTAACATGCGCTTGTAGTTTTTATTGGATTATATGGTAAACAATGTTTCAGCAATTTAAGACATCACTAGTTGCCTTTGGTCAAGAGTCATACAGAAAAAAAAAACATTGCAGAGTAGACAGAGCACTAATTTCTTCAATGTCAGTAGCCCCGGTGAAGTGGAATGCCAAACACCCACAGGACATGCTGCTTTTTAAATAATAGACATGCCCTTTTAGTCCAAAGACATGTCCCATTGTTTATGCATTGCATTCCCTCATGCAGAACCTTCACACTCACTACATAGCTGATCAAAACTAACACCAATCACATTACATAAACAAAGCACTCAGTAGCATATTTATTTCTGTAGGTTCTATCCAGTTCACTGCCGCTTGTGCTGCTCTCAGCTACTGTAGTCTCCTTCTTTCTTTGGGCTTGTCTCTTCAAATTATGTCTATTCTATATGTCAGTGATATGTGCTTGGGCTTCTGATCAGCTACCCTTGGGATGCTGATTGCATTCCTCCCCAGAAGTCTGCTTCAGATTCTGAAGACTAAACCTGTGCCACCAATTACATTAGTACAACCATCTGTACAATTATGGTTTTATCTCAGTGTTGGCAGTCTCCCTGGCTTTGTTAATATGGCACCGACTTTAACTGACACTAATAGATTCAATTTCATTCTCTGGGATTTGCCAAACAGTACTTCCAAAAAATAAATTATTATTTGATGTTTTGAGAGGTAAAATAAAAGCAAGACCAGGGATATTCTGCTAATTGCCAACATCAGCTTTCTAATAATGTCATTGACCCCATTCAAAACCCTGGCTTACACTTCAGCATATATGTGCCAAAATACCAGTACATTCTAATCCTGGATTAGTTCAGTTTACTAGAAATTTGCATGGAAACTTGTTGCCTTAAACCATTCTATTTTTTATAAATGCTGAAACTAAACATGAAACCATTAGATTTTACTCAAACCCATTAGTTCACTTATCTATTTTTCTTTATACGCTCTAGGTATTTGAACTGTCTTAAATTAAATTTACACATATTGTTTAGTTCTTTCACTGAACTTTGTCAGACACCCTCCAATAATAACAATTTCTAGATGCATCTTTACAATAGATTGGGGTTCTAGCACTGCTGCCTGCAGAACTAAAAAAGGTGTCAATAGGTCATGTCAGTATCCATCACCTCTTACCTATGACCTATGACACAATATATAACTGTAGCTGTTGATGGTAGGTTTGTTTTCTGTACTCTGTTTCATTCATGGTACCAACCTTAAAATTCAAGCAGAGCAGAACTTTGTAACATTGTATAATTGCTAACTTAGCACAGGAATTAAAGCACAGAACTCAAATTTATAGCATAACAATCAAAAAAGGTTACATTTTAGCTGGATCTGCATTTGTGGTCCAGATGCTGAGTTTTGAAAGTAGCCCTGCTGCTAACCCTCTGACAGAAATGTAACATGTTAATTTTTCTTTGATAATCATTATTATTACACTGAACAATGTAGAAAATCATTAGAAATAACTTTTAAATAACTTTTTTTTCTTTTTCTTTTTTTTTTTTTTTTAGTAATGAGACACTTTTATATGAAACATAAAATGACAATCAATACTAAGAAGTTTATGTTTAAATAAAATCTGGGCTAAGAGTGTAAGACATTGGTTCTTTTTTTTTTTTTTTTTTTTTTACAAGTTCTTACAACTTTTACAAAAAGAAAAAGAGCTGCCAGTAATAATATAATAACCAAATCAAAAATACATATCATGTAATTAGCAAAACAGTGACCAGATGCTAACTCAGAAAAAAAGTTTAATTTACTAATGGTGTATTTTTTTTTTACATATAATAGATTTAAGCTGTTGTTATTCTAAAAAAATTGTGCTACTTATTCCATATTGTGAAGTGAGAATATTAAATGACAGGAAGTTTCCATTTTCTATTATGTTCTGTTTTATTCCTTTATTTTTCCATTGAGTGAAATTAATCAGCTTTTTGTTTTGCAGGATGTAAGCTTACATTGAAAAAAATTAAGACTTAATTTTTAGAAATTTGCACCAAGCCATTAAATAGAAACTGATATTAATGCTTTTAAGACACTTATGTGGTTTGATGGCTGAGCTGATTGGCAGGTCAGAGATAACTAGATCCTCACATAATGCTTGCTCGACATCTAACCAAGGTTCATCCAGACCACTAGGTTTAAGCCATTTGGAGATATATTGCAGCTTGTTAGCTAAGAAATTAGTTGGGTAGGTCCAATCCAACTCTGTCTTTAGTCTGTTGTAAAGTTTTTAGATTGATATGTGATGACTTGTTTTTACATTGAAATTTAGATATATGTGAGGTCGGTGACATAAACCAGCTGGAGGATGGTATAGTGGGTATCACTGAAAACAGGTAGTTGACTTCAAGTAGAACCATCATTTTAATTGTGGCAACTCTCCCCATGAGTGATATGGGTAAGTGCCTCCAACGTGAGAGATCATCATCTATTGTTTTTAATAGCTGGACATAATTTAGCTTTGTTAGTTCTGATAACCTGGGGGAAATGATTATGCCTAAACATCTAATGTTTCCAGACTGTATTGTAATATTAGGTATGTTTTGTAAGTCACAGTTAATGGGTCATAACTATAGTCTTAGACCAGTTAATAGAGAAGTCAGATATTGATGAGAATGTGTTAATGAGTATGACTGTCTGGGGGAGAGATGTCGGTGAGTTCTGGAGGAAAAATAATGCATCGTCAGCATAAAAACTAAACTAAAAGGGGTAATCTGTGCATATTATTTGAGGGTGGAAGCAGGACATGGCAGAATTATGAATATTTTATATTGATTTTGTTGTACTATTTGAAGTGTGTAAGACTCACAAGGACATTCACATAAGGGATTTGAGCCTGATTGGGCTGCAGAGGAAGCCTGATTACTGTGGACTCCAGTAATTATTGACTACCTGGGAGCAATCAGGCCTTCTGCAGATATAAGGAGGATTCAGCAGAGCTCAACAGTGAGGAGAGGAGGAGGACAATGGACTTGAAGCTGTGTGGTTAAGCATAGCCAACTTGGTGCCGTGCGGAGGCCTAGCCCAGCCCGGCATCAGGGAGCGGAGGCATTGGATGTAAAGGGACGTGTGTTGGCCTAGCATCTGGGTGCAAGGTTTGGTTTTGGCGGTACAACTGAGTGAGCTCATTTCCTCCACTTATTTCCCACAGCTACCAGGACTGATCAAGGGACGGCAGTGGATATGAGACAGACTACAACGGATGGCACCGAGGACAGTAGGGTTGAGACCCGTACTGCTATGGTGGCGTAAGTTAAAGGAATGTCCTTATTTCTGTGGGGAGCACGGGCTGGCAAATCTTGAGTGCTCTGCATGATTGGGAGTAATTCCACCTTCACTTCCTCCTAGGGAGAATGGAGCAGCCTGTAAAGCTATCCCAGGGATCCAGGGAGCGGAGTATGGCCGGGAATGTGTGGGGATATACCCCAGCGTTGGGTATTGGGATTCCTTTGCTTTTTTTTTTTTTTTTTTGTACTGGGGCAGTCAATGGCTCCCGCTGCTAGTGACATCTGCCTTCCTGTAGTGTGAGACATTTTAATTGTTTTTTGTTGAATGTTGTGTGTTTTTTTTTCTTTTGGCAACTGGTTGCCACAGTCACTTTCAGTGTGTAATGTGCTTTTAACGGGAGAGGTTGTTTTACACGGCAGGGGTAGTTGGGGGAGCTTTGCACCCTGCCCTAGGTCTTGGTGGCCTTATGATTTTTTTTTTTTCTCTGATAAAAGTATTATACCTTTTAACGTCTCAGCGTTATTCATTGCCCAGGAGGATCAAAAACTACGTCGGGATGGGCCCCAGCTTCTGGTCGATCTGCTGGGACTCTGCCCAGCAGACACATTAGTAGAGGAATGTCTGCATTTAAAAAGACTGTTTGATCAGGATGTATTATTAGAGGGGTTATTTTTTCTATCCTTCTGGCGAGAGCTTTGCTGATTATTTTAAGATCTACATTTATTAAAGAAATTGGACGGTAGCTGGGTGAAAGTGTCAAGTCTTTTCCTGGTTTTAATAGTAGTGTAATATTAGCTAGGTTCGTATTTGAAGGTATTTTTTGTCCTTAATTTCTAATATCATATTGTAGAAAGTGGGTACCAGCGTTGTCCAGAATTCTTTGTAGATTTCTGTTGTATAACCATCTGGACCTGGAGTTTTATTGTTGGGCATATGTTGGAGGGCTTCATGGAGCTCACTGACTGAAAGACGTGAATCCAAGGTTATTTTTAGTGCTGGGCAACGATTAAAATTTTTAATGCGATTAATCGCATGATATGCTGCGATTAACCGTGATTAATCGCATCATTATGCGCAAAATGTCTCTTTCCTTTAGAAGAAGGCCTACAGCTATATAAAAATGCAGTAAATTTCGGTTTACTAACACACATCAGGGGTGTTTAACCTGCGACTCTGGACCTTTCACAATGCCTCTAAATGCATGGCTACAATATTTTTTTTAATCTATCTTTCTTGTCATTAGGTTGGAAATCAGGGACTTTTTTTTTCTTTTACAGCATTTTCCACAAATATCTACACCCCTTAGAAGAAAGTCTGTCTATCCTCTTTTTATAAAGGTTTTATGTGTTTCCTTTATTTTAAAACCTTAAAAATTG
>JBAFTA010000013.1:28958615-28975961 GCA_036919975.1 Melanotaenia parkinsoni | reverse complement strand
ATGTATGTATGTATATATATATATATATATATATATATATATACATATATATATATACTGTTCTGAGGTGAACGGTTGGTGAGGACATGGACTAACTAAATTTAAAATGTGGCCCAGTAACGTGCAAGCAAAATCCAAGAATGCATCAGGGAGGAAGCCCCAAAGGGTGATGCTATAAGAACCTCTAGGCAGCAGAAAACAGGGTAAGGAGGAGGTAGAGAAAGTTTAATGGAAGATTAACCCCTTATGATGCAGACGTACCTGTCCCAGTTCATGACTACTAATCAACAACATTGCAGCCATGTGTGCAAGCACCTCCATCATGAATGCCCACAATATACACATCAAATGAAAGCTCAAAGTTTCGTCTTTCTGATGATATAAACCATTGTGGCACGCAACAACCACAGCACTAACACTAAAGCCTTTTTTACAGAAAAGCAGAAAGTTTAAATGTTGACTTCCCTTACCTTTGAGGGCAAACATCAATATTCCAATCAAGATTGGTCTCATTCTGTTCCTACAGGTTAGACGAGGACAAAAAAAAATGTTTTTCTGTGTGTTCTAAAGTGTATAACTTTTCATCAGTAATACTTACAGTGATTCTGATTGCTGTGGGTGAAACTAGAGAGTGTTACCTTTACAAAGAGCCCAAGCCTGCACTTACAATCCAGAGGGTTCAGTAACAGCAGTAATTCTAATTTGGAGAGGACATATTTCAGGCGTTTTTGCCAAAATGACCCCGCTTGATAAGCTGTTAAAGCACCTTTACAGGATTTATCAGCAACAGATGGGATGAAGGGGTGGCCTTAAGAAATCTGTTAGAAAACCACTAGCATGAAGGACAGCATCCAACCACAGCAATGCATTTTTTTTTATTTTTACTTATCCTTTATTGAATCGGACAGTCCCAGTGAGACTTAAAATCAGATTTTAAATGGAGATGTTGCCATTAAAGCAGCTAACCAAATGGAAATATTAAAATCCTACATGAAAAAAATGATAAAAAAGTTTCAGTTGGAAAAAATAAAATAGATAAAAATGCACCATAATACAACTAATCTTACATGAAAACACATCAGTATATTTGAATTACCAATTAATGTTCTTTGTACAGATTGGTCCATATCCTACACTGCCTGGGCAAAGAAAAAGCTGCCACAAAGGAAAGGTCACACAAACTAATATTTCATCAAACTATTGCAGCATTTCTTGTGAAATTGTTTTGATAAACTTTGCAATGTCACCAGATTTATTTCCTACCAGCAGCTGTGTGCTCAGACATTTTTAAGGGGCGGTGCTTATGTTTTTCAAAAACATGATGTGAATTTGATGTTTGGGTTTTATGTGTATAATGCTCAGTCAGTACCACATTCTTTTTTTAATAACATAAAAGCTCATAATTGAAAGGTGTAATTTATTTTTCACATACCTTCTTTACAGACTAGCTAATCAGTTCTAGGCTGTTGTTCCCTTTGCTGCTATTTTTTTTATTTTTTATTCCCTTTTCGCTCAAACCACTTGCAGGAAAAATGGTCCACTCTTATTAAGCAGAGGGACTGTTATCAGTCTTTCCCGGGAATTATTAAAGGCTTTGGACAGTAAAATAGCTTTTACAGCATCATCCGTCACCTGGTCCCATGAATGGAAGTTATTGACATGCCATGCACACATCTAATTTGAATGATGACTGAAGGGACGTATTCACCAAAGAACATGTATGCTCTCTATAGTCCTGACTGTGTGAGACATCAGTCAGCTTTGATAACAGCAGCGTGGTGGTCACCCCAGCTGGGGGGCTCAGATCAGCCACAAGAGATGGCTGGGGGCCCGGCAGAATAGACCATCCACAGCACAGCATGAACTCTATCATCTCTTTTTTTCTCTCGTCTCTGTTTTTTGCCTCGGAAAACCAGTTGTGAAATACATTCAGCTCAGAGCGAGCTGGACTTGACTTGGCAGTTCTGACAGGACTTAGTATTTAGTTACGTAATTTTTTATTTAGCCTTATTTTTTCCTCATGCATGAAAACAATTTTATTCATGTATCGTTGCATAATTTGGGTTAATAGAATTTAAATACATTGTGAATTTGATCCCCACAAGAGCTTTTAAGCTAATGTAAAAGGTGTGTGTGTGTGGGGTGTAATTACTTGCCAAAGATGTGGTTTTCATATCAACAAATTAACAGGTGTACAATGTCAGCTCTGTGCTCTCAGTGGAACGGCAAAGATAAAGCCTCTCTGCTTTTTCCTCATGGTGTTTGTCTCCTCACTGTAATCCCATCAAAGGCTCCCCTGCTTTTGTTTTCCTTTTCGGAATGCTGAGATCCACCCCCATTTGGGTTTACCGCCCCCCCAGGATTGGCATTTTGGAGTTTATGCTCGTTGGCGATTACTCACTTCCAGACAAACATCTGGGAGCATAAATACAGCTAATCTCCTTCATCACCACCGTCTCTCTACAACAGTTTGCTCTTCTTCAGAGGAAATGCCAAAACAAGAAAAAGAAGGGACCACAAAAAAAAAGAAGCTAGTGCTACATGTACAGTGCCTGAAGAGAGACATGAGTGACATTCCTTGATGTCTGTTTAAATAAAAGCGACATTAGAGATTTCAGCTTGTTTCTGTTTGGATTGGCCGGATGACAAATGAGCGTTTAATGGGAATCTAAACGCTGAAACAGTCTGTTATCCTGGCAAATAAAGCTCCATATAATGATTTTCTATTCAGCAATCTGAGCTGGGTGAGTATTGGTAAATATACCTTCATTCTAAAAAGTGTCCAAGATGTTGGATTAATCTTTAAAAGATTAGTAAAATAAATAAGGAACATAAATATAAAGACAAAATGAAGAAACTGTTATATTATTTCTAGCTAATCTTTCTTTATTCCTTGTTATTAAAATTTTCCCTTTTGAAATAATTTTCTTAGTTTATCCATTTTTCTTTCTCCTCAGTTACATCCATTGTTTTACGATATTATTGCGATTAAATTTATTCTGATTTTGACTTTGCTTTACTTTCATAGTTGAACTTGAAGACAAAACATCTGTGACTCAAACCTGATCAGCTCAGAGGTTATTAAAAGAATGAGGGGAAATGAACTGATGAAAATAAATAAATTAATTAAATAACAAATTACTTATGCTATTATTGATATTTTATTGCCCTAGTTCTCTATCAAGGTTTGTATTGATTCTTAATGCAATTTTCTAAAAGGAAACAAAACAAACGAAAAAGAAAAAAGGTTTTCCGGTGCTTTCTACACGCTTTCTATTTGGAATCCAGAACAAACTAAAACCACAATAAACTTTGGGTTAATCAAAGCGAATATGCTGGTGGCAACACAGGACAATTACCATTGGTTGATCTGTTTGGTTGCTAAATAGTTGTAAGGAGTGTTTCATACACGACTCTGCAGGAGTCTAATATTGGCTAGGAAAATATTTTAGTGTGTCTGTGGTGAAATAATCATTTTTCTGACATTAGAGCTGTTAATACTTGTCTTTGTGAATTATGCTGGTGTAAGTACCAGATCTGCTTGGGCCCTGGCACCTGCTGATGATGTCACACTACTTTTATGTCACATTTCCTTTGACAACCAAAACTTCTTTTCTCCATACCAATAAAGGCCTTTTGAATTTAAAGATTTATTGATTTTATTTATTTATTTTGTTTACAGTGTGTGTCTGGCACTATTACCAATGACCAAATACCAATTATACTTCAAAACACACACGCACAAAAAAAACAAAAACAAAAAAAAAAACATATGGACTAATAGATAACAATAGAAACACATATTGACAATATAAACCTTTTTTCCCATGTAAGTAAATGAATTTGAGATTTTGTTTTTTTATGGTCTGGATTATTTATCGGACCAAATTTCAGTTCCAATATTCATGTCTAAATTGATACTAGATTGATGCAAGTATTACATTACAGTCATTTAGCAGACACTTTTCACCAAAGCAACTTACATCTAAGAGTAGGCAGCAGTGTTAAGGGTCCCATCTGGAAAGTGTTAAGATTTGCCCCATTGTAATATTTCCCCTGTGGGATTTGAAGTCAGCCCTTATCAATTATTCACGGGTTAAAAAGTGCACATCTTTTTCTTAGTTCAAATTTTATTTAAATTAAAACACAGAAACACTCGAGCAACAGAGCTGGTACAAACGTCAAAGCAAGAGGATGGCAGTGTCTGCTCCTCTCAACAGGCAGGGTCGTGCAGATCCTCAATACATCGCAAACTTCCGCTTTAAACACCACCAAGCGAAGCTTGCCCTGGTAGCTACAATACAAATGCTCATCTAATGCAGCAGGAAAAAACAACACTCATGTGGAGTGTATGTATAATAACTGTGAATAAATGCAGCTCCAGAAACACAATGCGTTTCATATGGTGCAAATATGAATTGAATAGGAGTCGCTAACATTAACGCTGAGTCACAGTGTTACTTACTATTCATTTTAATCTGTAATTTTTCAGTGACTTCCGACTGGTGACCTTTTTGCTCCCAGGACTTTTAAAAGTAATGGTCAGACTGTGGTAAGGCTTTTCAATAGGTAATGATGGATTTCTTTTTAACAGTCGTTCATGTTACCTACGAATAAGAACTACAATCCCAGAAAAACGACCTCCTTAATGTGACCAACCACAATCTTTTACACCGGTGTTCGGCCAATCATTTAGTGTGACGTCATCAGCAGGCACAGGGCCCCAAGCAGATCTGACTACATGAGCACATCCAGTACCTATACAGACAATGATAAATGATGAGTTAAACTATGGCTTTGACAAAACTAGAACCAGTTCTCCAGTTCCATCTCGACCTGATCAGCACAATCACATCTGCACAGTAAACAAAGCAATGTAATTGTAGCAATTCCTAAAAGGTTTTCTTCTGTTCAAGTGGGCTCTTACCACTAGAGTGGGTGTTATTGTGAGAAATTGGATTAATAACTGATAACGTTTTCTGTTGCTGTCTGCAGTAAAATGTTGCGCTCCTCTTTGCCTACTAATACCAGGACACAAATGGCTCCAGCTGTTTTTGTGTTGGCTGAATGGAAAAAGGTCATTAAATGGCAGCAGTATGAGATCTTGGGGATGACGCATTTGTTCTTTTAGTCCAAGTATAAGTACCACATTCAGTTATTAAATAGGCCATTATCTTGGTTGGGTAGCATGGACTTTTAAAACTACTGCTATTTCAGGGAAAATAAGCACATTCATGCTGGAAAACAGAACCCTGAAGTACGTCATTAAATTGTGACATGGGTAATCATCTTAATTGAGATTATGTTGCTAGTGACATCTATTTTTACTTTTTCAATGCTGAAAGGTTCTCATACCTGAGCAACAAAACGGCCACGGCCTTACAAAGTGAAGCGTGTATGGGGTCAAGCTGCTCTTACAAACGGTTTGTATGATTTCTTACAAAAAATAAAGCATGAATATTTACACTTAGCCTACAAAATGCTGAGCCCATCGGGGCAATGATGAATCAAGGGCGGCCTCGTCGTGTTGTCTGCAGAACTTTTCTGGCTCTGTATAATTTTTATCAATTAAAAGCTAATATTGGTAATAAAAATAAGTATAATAGGACAGCAAAAGCAAATACATCGTTCAGAGGAGAGGGACAGAGAAAATTTGGATATGAATATATCTTTAGTTTCATCCAAACTAAAGTTCAGTTCTGTTACTAAATGCTGGTAGTAGATTAAAGGTGAGTATGACTTTTAAATTCCTTACATATTATAATGCATCTTCTCAGCAGACCAGACGGCAGATTACTCATCACAACTAAAAGTGACTTGCGACTTGACTTGGACTGCCATCAAAGACTTGAGACTTGCTAAAGAGGACTCATGAACATCTCTGCGTCTGGCATGTGGCGCAGTGAGATGCATGTTTCGTTAAGACCCCCTTGCTTTCCAGCTCTCCTTTGTGTGCGTGCTTATGGCTATAATTCATTTTGATGTGAAATGCTTTTGTATTTCTTTCTGGCTGCTTAGAAAATCTGAACTAAGAAACACGACACTGGAGGCCAACCAGACGACTGATCCCTTCCTCTTCTCTCCCTGTGTTCACACAGCGTCCATCCTCCCATGATGTGTTTCTAGTTGGATGCTTTTAGATGCCATCAGTCTTTAAATGATGGGAAAACCCAATTAAAATTGGCTTTGTACACAATCTCTCTCACACAGCGGTACCACAGGGATCATTTTCCCTCCCCCCCCGAATGGCTTTAGCCAGTCATAAATCCCATGGCTGAGTTTCACACTAACATATCCAAATTTAGATATATATTCATAGAAGTATTCTGGAAGCTGTAATATCTAGAAACCTTTACAAACATTTCATTCTACTCTATTCATTCAAACATCAGGAGGACTACAGAATAATCTTTTTTCCTCAGGCAGGATCACTATAACTCACCTAGAGGGGTAAAGACGGCTAAATTAGTATGTTGTTGTTAGTATGTTAAATCCAATTTGCTCTCTTCTTTTTACATCTAATTCTGTTTCATAAACTCACTATTTTCTTGGGTGTATTTTATGTTTAGAACTTTTACCAGGTTTTGCATTTTCATGAGAATTTTTTATGACTTAAAGCATTTTGCAAACTGTTGTTCAGAAGGTTATTGCTTATTGTTGTATGATCATTACACATCATGAAAATGCTATGGCTGCCCCATGGATGTTAACTGCTCCTTAAAACGTCCGTGCGATTATGAATTCCTTAAATTAAGATGGAAAAAAAATGACAAAATTCTTTTTTTCTGAATTCATTGCTTATGTAACAGGTAAAAAATTTTATTCTGTGCAGTACTGAATGAGAAGCTTGAGGTTAATTACTACCATAGTAATGCAGTCACATGTAGAACTAAGATGTCTCATTTATCTAAACAAGATCTATCATGGAGGGAAAAAATTATTTTCCAAATGAAAAGGCAAGCGAGGATGATAGTGGGATGTGTTTGCAGAAACCCACCATATCCTGTTTTGTTTTTATTTTCTGGGCTTAAATTGATTTAATTATTGATCATAGCTTGATACATGGTGTATTTATTGATAGAGCCATGATAATAAATTCTCTACAGACAGGTATACAAACAAACATGATACAAATCCCCATACAGGCAGCTTTGAAATGAATTAAATAGTACTAGTCAGTTAAAAGAAAACACCAGAGAGTGAACTGCAAATTAGGCTATTTATGGAGATACTGACACATGTAGAATTTTTATCAGACCCTTTTTACACTCAATACAATTACAAACCTGATAAATAATCATTTTTCTGCTGCATCTGCTTAAATGTCATAAGTGTTTTATTCCTATTGGTGATGACGTGTTTTCACTTTTCAGTATACTGATTAGGATAGTGTGAGGAAGACTATAAAACTGGATGAACACAAAGAAATGATCCTGTCAAACAGGCATTTATTCAGGAAATTTTAAACTTTAAGAGCAATTATAGACTAATTAAACATTTCAAGGTACCTGTTTAAAAATTGCGTGTGATGTGACTTCACCTCTGTCAAGAGGTAACCGGTAACTACCACTACCTTCCAGCGCAGCAGTCTGCAACCCTCAAGGAATGGTATCACTTTGTATCCTACAAAAGGCTGTTTCTGGTAAGTGTTTTAAGGTGAGCAGGCGTCTATATCATTTTTTCCCACACAGCAGGATTTAGTCCTGCTGCTAGCTGTCAGTTTCATTGTCTCCATAAAATGTGTTAAGTTTGAAAGAAAAACTTGTCAGTGCCCACTTTCACAGCCGTGAGTGCAGCCCCCTAACTGAACATTACTGCAGTTCAACAGTGTTCAAATCAACAGGTCTGTGAGAGAACTTTCCACACCAAATCTTAATAATCAAACTGAGAAAAAAAGGTGTGATTAATACAGAAAATCTGAATGTTAACCGTTTTAGAATCAAATAAGAACAAAATAGTCTTAAATATAACAAAATGTTTCACAGAATTTTAATTTATTTAGATCCATTACTTATGGCTCCAATAAATATTACTAACAATGCTAAAGCAGCAACACCTGTTACCTTCTAATAAACGAACCCAGTAAAACCCTGTTTACAATTGGTCTGATGGTTTATTCGCCTCACTTTAACGTCATTTGGGTGGGTTATGACAAAGCCAACCTAGTGTGTTTGGTAAATGTCTCAGTCAGTGAATACCAGTCTAAATGAGTTAACATTGTTTTAGATCAAACGGAGTAACAAACTAACTGTTGTGGTGCTAAGCTTGTTGCTAACATAGTGGCTAACTTTAAACTTTCATATTACAGTGATAGGTGTGTTTTAAGAAGATGAAGTTGGATGCATCCTGCAGCATCCTGGATCCTTATGCTACATATGTCGCCATTTGCTGCGTATATTACACATCTGTTTGTGTGACATTACTTCATTGTCATGTCCAGGGAAATGAATCACTTCCAGCAGATCATGAAGAAAACATTAAAAATCCTAAATTGTTCTCGAGTCTCAAATGGTGAATCTGACTTGAGCTTAAAAGGATTCCAAGTCACATTTCAAGTCACTGTCTTACAGTAAGTGCAACTTGAGTCAGAGTCACAGAGGCTGACAAAAGCCTGCGATTAATAAAGAGTCATGTGACATGTAAAATAAAAGCCAAGTAAGACTCTCCCATTGATCTCAAAGTCCAGAAACAGAGGCTTTAGTGTGCAACAAGGCTTGTTCAGGATTAAATCAATACCAACTGAGCAGATAAGCAATACAATAATAGTCCTGCAGTTGGTCAAGAATTTTTTATTTGACTTTTAAAACTGGACAACAATCAACGACACACCTTCAATTTACCCAATTTTACCACAAACCTCAGGAAAGGTGAACAGAAGCTTTTAGAATATGAGCCAGCAACAAAACATTGTTACAGCTTGTTTTCTAACCAAATTGGCTAAATAAATTATTTGTTAATAAAATTGATGTTTTACCAATACCTGTTTGCATGCAGCTTATCTATACACAACATTCAGCATGCTCCTCTGGGACACTACAGTCTCCTATTTAGACTGCAGTGAAGATCAACTTTATTGAGTCCAAATCAATTCTAAGACCTCTAATTGATTTGGAGTGAAGGTCTGTGTCTAAAGGCCCTTGAGACTAAACAAATCAAAGTCAATTCAAGATCTAAACAAGCAATATACACTGCACTGTATGTCACACTATATAATAAAGCAACATGCAGACGTCATCCTGACAGGCATTGGGTACGCATCGCGAAGGTTTTAATACTGAATGTTAAAAGCAGTTTTTTAAGCGACTGTTTGTGGGGCTTCTTATGTTTGTATTTGTCTCTTCTTTCTTTGGGAATCTGAGCCAAGTTGATAACGCTGACAGAGAAAGACAAATAAAATAAATCCAAATATAAGCCTTTGTAATAATTGGAGAGTACCCTGAGTGCACATGGAACTGTCCTGAAAGAGCTCATGAAAGCCCGAAGAAAATTTGATCAGTTCAGCCTGGTCTGAGAAATGTATAACGTCCTCTTTTGTACTGTAAATAATGTCACCATTCCACAGATATTCAGAATAAGGTTTTATGTGTGCACATAAAAGGAGTTTGCAGTTTTACATTTCTCATTTATTTTTATCAAGAAATGATCAAGTATATATGTATGTAAATGTAGATAGATCATTTTTACATAATTTACAGTAGGATTATGTTACAGCTATATGTACAGTGAGCAGGATGTCAGTGAGAGGGTGGTATGAATAATGAGGAGGAAGTAAGTAATTCAGAGTCAGATGGTTATTGACAGTGGATGATAGATGCAGTTGTTCATCAGAGTGATGGTTCTTGTGTCCGATAATGTTGGCACGCAGTGTTCTGTAACGCCTACCAGAGGGGACAAGTGTGAACAGGTTATGTCCAGGGTGAGATGGGTCAGCTGCTTGTTTTCTGACTCTGGAGGAGTACGAGTCTTGGATGGGGAGCAGTTTAGCACAAATGATTTGATCTCTGTAGTCCTCTCCAGTCTGTGTCTGTTCTGTTTGCAGGCTGAGCCAAACCAGACAATCAGGGATGTGCAGAGAAAAGACCGGATGAGTGCTGTGTGAAACTGGATCAGCAACTCCTGAGGTAGAGTGAACTTCCTGAGCAAACACAGGAAGTACATCCTCTGCTGGACTTTTTTGATGATATTGATATAGATGGTGGATCCAAGAAACCTAAAGGGTCCTGAGGTGTTGGAAGATGTAATGCAGTCCCATGTTGACTGCATCCCCTACTGACTAGTTTGTCAGATAGGTAAACTGCAGAATCTCCAGCAGGGGTCCTTTCATGTCTTTCAGGTGCAACATCACCACCGTTTTAACTTTTTTCATGACCTCAATCAACACAAGTCTGCAGTCATTCAGTCCTGGGATGAAACATACAGAGTAGGCTACTGTGCAGCTGATGCAAAATGAACTGGATGTGAATCTAAATGTTTTCCCTAACATGCTGGTATATGGTACAACTAAAGCAAAACCGAATTACGTAAAGATTTTTCTGTTTTCACATGAACGTATTGTTAGGAGGAAAGGCTGTATTTGCTGTAATAAGCATGTGTCGCACCGGGCAGAGTCCCGGCATCAGAAGCTGGGGCCCTGCCAACGCAGTACGCCACGCAGGCAGAGGCGGTCCTGGCTAGTTTTGCGCCCTGGGCGAACCACCCATCAGCGCCCCCCCAAACCCAACCAACCACAACTAACCAACCCCATCAAAACCCTCCCCCTTGACCCAACCACAAACCCCGCCAACGTACAAACACAAGGATTATATTTATTTGTTATTTTTTTATTATTATTATCTATTTATTATTAAATACAAAAGTTAACAAGAATAGATGAAACAATAAGATAGATAAATGAAATAGAGTATGTAAACACCAATGTAATTTGCACAAATCCTTTATCACACAAATACAAATAAAATAAAATGAATAAAAAATAGTAATAATAATTGACATAATCTGAATTCAGTGCTCAGACTGTAAAAGATTTTTTAATCTGGATCTTTCACCCTGTTTACACCTGGCACACACACACACACCTATGGCGGCGTGGCTCAGCATGGTAGAGCGGTTGTCTCGTAACCTGAGGGTTGCCAGTCGGCCAAGTCGGGTTCATGTCGAAGTGTCTTTGAGCAAGACACCGAACCCCTAATTGCTCCTGATGGGTCGTGGTTGGCGCCTTGCATGGCAGCTTCCGCCATCAGTGTGTGAATGTGTGAATGTGATGTATAATGTAAACCGTTTTGGGTATCGTTCCAGGTACAGTAAAGCACTATATAAATACGGACCATTTACCATTTACCATTTACCAAGTCCTGCAAAGATGTGGCTGCAGAGGTAGATGGCTCCTCCTCATCAGACTCTGGGAGCATCTCAAAGGCCTGTGTGGCTGCAGAAGGAGGTGGCTCTTTATTTTTGCCAGTAGGAGCTGCTCCAAAATATTTCAGAAGTGCCCCTGAAATTACAATATGTATGTTAGATCACACTTAACATGCATCAGTTATAAATTAATATAAACCATAATAATGCACAAATCATTATCATTTGTTAACATCCTATTAACTAAGCATAACACATTACAAATTATTAAAAAAAAACTATGTCACATAAAACTTACAAAATGTCATGAATGTTATATAAGTTATTTAAGTTAGCATAGACCCACGTATAGCATTAAAAATTCCAGTCAGGACGTACTGTTGTTTACCAACTTCCCAGACTAACAGGCTCATGTGAACTTGCACTTGCTGTGATGCAAACACAAACTAGCCTATTGGTGAAATTAACTGCATGATTTCATGCCTCAAATTTTAATAGTTGCTTAAGTAAAGCTAAAAACCAAATACAGTCGTCTTCTGTGGCTAAGTAGCAACATATTAGCAAGAGGATAAATAGTGTATCGGCTACTGTTTCATTACATGCACAGTTAATATCACTCACAGAGACCTGCATACCTTTATCTTTTGAGCATTTCTGCTCTTCTTCTTTTCCTTCTCTTTCTGGGCACCTGATGGTTACTTTGGTCTTTTGTCTGTGATACACCCTTGACTCAACGTAACATCATCACCTTTTCCATTGTCAAACACCCAGAGGATCAGGCCTACTCACAACCTCTGCAGTTGCGAATTGATCCCTGGCCGTCTCCCCCCGGCTTTTCTTCTGACACACACACAACCTGTATACATGACTCTCAGCAGCAAGTTGACAGGATGGTAGGGACGCCCCAGCACCCATTAACTTGACGTGGAAATGAGCGGCATTAATCTAGAAAACTGCCCTTTTTTTTTTTTTTTTTTTTGAGGGCGTTCGTGCTCCACCAAATAGATTGCGCCCTGGGCGGTCACCCACCTTGCCCATAGCAAAAACCGTCCCTGCACGCAGGGGCGCTGCCAGAGATTTTGGGCCCTATGAAAAGATACTGAAGTGGGCCCCCCCTCTGAAAATTTTGATACTGTAATACATAAAATTAGCAATTTTAATGATGTTGGGAAAAACATGACCGTGAGGCTACTTGGTAGGGGAAGCACTAAAAATACAAGAAGTTCATTTAGATTCAGTTATTTTCTCCAAGATACTTTATATTTAAAAACCCATCTATCTTTTATAAATACTTTAAAAAATAATTATCTCAAAGTCAATTACTTAAAATACAAAACTTAAATACAAAATAACGTCTTCCATGAAAATGAAATGTATTTATAATCTGTGGAGAAACAAATCAAATCTCAGCTCAAACACCATCAAAAACAAAATGGCTGCTCGTTTTTTTTTATGATTTATTGTATTGTGAGCCTTATTGTTGAACATTATCACTGAACAAAAGAGAACATAAAATTAATATAAAATAAAAACAAATAAATACAATCAGAAGCAAATGGTAAAATAAATTAGGTAGGCTCAGAAACAATAGCAGGACCTCACATGGTTTATTGTATTATATGAACTGAATGTAATATGGTCACAAGCAAACCACTCTGGAGATTTACAGCCGAACAATGGCTGGGAGCCATCTTTAAAATTAAATAATCACATTTTAAAAGGTAGAACTTTGTGTAATAAGATATTAAGGAGTAGTAAAGGTACTCTATTGCTGAGTCAAGCTCTTGCAATCCAATTCACAATCACTCTTTTAACCAAG
The DNA here is from genome assembly GCA_036919975.1 of Melanotaenia parkinsoni. NCBI lineage: Eukaryota > Metazoa > Chordata > Actinopteri > Atheriniformes > Melanotaeniidae > Melanotaenia > Melanotaenia parkinsoni. Next base: position 28,962,787 of record JBAFTA010000013.1, on the reverse strand, counting down.
AGCCCAATAAGCTTTCTCCCTGGAAAACCACTTATCAAGCCCTTGAAGTCCAGCTTTCTATTCTATCCAGCTGTTCTATTATATAGTATCTCCAATAATGTAATGTCTTGTGTTATAGCATCACAATCCTTATTTCTGGTGGCCTCCCACTATTTTGTTTTACTTAAAGGTGCTTTCAGTGATTTCGCCATCTCCAGATCTGGAAACTCACAGGGGAAGGCATTCGGTTAGTGGGGGAAACATATATGATGCTTTATGGTTGTTGCCAGTTAATCTTCTCATATCTAGAAAATTTAACTCTGATTGGATTGAAAGCAGTCACCCAGACTGCTGTACTAAAAGGTGCTCTGTTCCTGCTGCAAAACAGGAGGATGAGTCCCAAATTACTGGCCTAACCTATATTACAGTGATAGCTGAGGATTTTCTCAGCTATGGGGAGCAAAGTGAGCTAGATTATATGGACAAAGTTTAGAAGAGACAACAAGCTGATGTTCCACAACCTTCCACCAGACAAACTAAGTGATCCACCTCACCTCTGAAAGAACTGGGTGACGTACTGTCGACCCCTCTGTTCTCTCTCCAGTCTCAACTTTCTTTCTTTTCTTTTTAAACTTCCCAATTGTTGAGGCATCCTGCCGTCTTACCATCCACTCGCTGCCTGTCTGTTGTGCTGCTCTGCAGCTGATGGAGCAGGTGGACTGAACCATTTAAGAGAAATATAGAGGGGGGGTGGGTGTTCAGAAATGTTTCTAAAACAAAGAAACTTAGTGATACCCAGTGTTGGGGTAGTTACTCTAAAAAAGTAATGAGTTACAAGTTACTCATTACTTCTGTAAATTGTGATGGAATTACTTTACTCGTTACTGCATTTGAAAAGTAACGTCACTGCTTATTACTTTACTTTACCATTTTTTAACCCACCGTGTAGACATGGACAAACATCATAGCCGAATCATCGCTCCTGTCTGCAGAGTGTTTACTGTATATTGTAAACAAAATGGCTTTAAAACCATAAGAACAACATCCCTGTCAGTGGGAAGAAATGGACACACTTGTCTCATAATCATTTTATCTAGTATTTTTCTAACCTGGGCCATTCAATAATCGACGGGGGGAGCATGTCTCCTACAATGAACCCTGCAACTAGCTTGTTAATTTGTCTTACCGGCTGCTGCACTCCAGGAAATGTTGAAAACAGCTTAGCTTGTTTAGGCGGGTCGGCTGTTGAAGGACTCCTTTTACTGACTGGTGAGGAGGATCTTTTACCACAAGTTTGGACTGAAACTGAACTGAAAATAATGCGAATATCGCCATTGACCAAAAGCCCGTATCTCCGACTCTCCAGCTTCATTTTTCTTTCTCTTTAGTTGGGGCGCAGCCAGTTATGTCACGCAAATTGATCTCTATGGCAACGTGCCCCAGCAAGCACACACACACAGGCAGCAGCATGCGTGCGCCACTTAAAACAGATCAGAACTTTACACATAGGCAAACACAGCTCGAGTAACGCAGAAAAACGCGTTACTGTAGTCCAGTAAAGTACTTTCGTTACCAATATTTTATGTGTAATGCATTACTTTACTTTGTTACCCAAAAAAGTAATATCATTACTGTGACACATTACTTTGTTACGCGGTACTCCCAACACTGGTGATACCAGTCCATTGTAACTAAAATGTTTGCGTGATTGTAAGTTTATCATTGAGTATTAGATAATTTTGTTAGAATTACAATTGCATTGAGGGCCCTTCTGGGCCCCTTCAGTCATGGGCCCCTAGAATCCGTCCCCTTTACCCCTCCTTTTTTCAGCGCCTCAGACGCCACATGATCCTCCCGGGCAATGGACAATGCTGCGACGATTAAAGGTAGAACACTTTTATTAAAGACAACTCATAAGGTCACCAGGAACGAAGGCAGATCTTACGTGCCACCAGAGGGTGGCAACTATCCCTGCCCTGTAAAACAACCCCTCCCGTTAAAAGCACACTGAAAAGGAAAAAGAAAAAAAAACAAACACACACACACACACACCAAAAAAACAACAAAAAAAAACAAAAACCAAAAAACATGCAATGTTAAGGAAGTCCATGCCACCGCAAAAAGGAAACCCACACAACAAACAACAAAAAACTCTTAAAATGTCCCACACTACAGGTAGGCAGATGTTACTACAAGCAGAAGCCGTTTAGGAATGGATGCCCTTTGTTAACGGAAAAAAAAACAAACAAAGAAACAAGGGAGTCCCAATACCGGACGCTGGGGTATATCCCCACACACTCCCGGTCCTCCCCCGCTCCCCCTGCGGGATCCCTGGGATGACTTTACAGTCTGCAGGGGCTCCACTGCTCCACTCTCCCAAGGAAGTGAAGGTGGAAGTACTCCCGATCCTACAGAGCACTCAGGATTTGCCAGCCCACGCCCCCAACAGAAATGAGGACAGTCCCTTTAACCCTTTAACTCACGCCACTATAGCAGAATGGGTGTCAACCCTCGGTGTCCTCGGCATCGTCCGTTGTAGTCTGTCTTGTATCCACCGCCGTCCCTCGACCAGTCCCAGCAGCTTTGGGAAATAAGTGGAGGAAATGAGCTCTCTCAGTCGTACCGCCAAAACCAAACCTCACGCCCAGATGCTAGGCCAACACATGTCCCTTTAGGGAATACTTAGTAAGCGTTGATTGCTCAGAGCTCTGTGTTGGTCACCATGTCACCGCCGGCTTCTCACCTCCATGCTGACTGCTGGTTTCCCCACAGCATCCAATGCCTCCGCTCCCTGCTCCCAGGCTGGGCTCGGCCTCCGCACAGCACCAAGTTGGCTCTGCTTCACCACATAGCTCTAAGTCCTTTGTTCTCCTTCCCTCCTCCCTGTTGAACTCTGCTGAGTCCTCTATTATCTACAGAGGGCCTGATTGCTCCCAGGTAGTCAATAATTACTGGAGTCCACAGTAATCAGGCTTCTTCTGCAGCCCTGTCAGACTCACATCCCTTATATGAAGGTCCTTGTGAGTCTAAAGCCTGGTACAAACATAACAATGTTTTTAATCTGATGAGATTTTTCATCAGGTCAAGACCTCACCTGTGAAGATAGAAAAAATCAGTTTATCCAGAACTGAAAAAAATAACAGACTGGTGACGGCGTGAACACGGACTTTATTTACTTCCTTGTTCCCCAGCCAGCTCGCTCACTGCTTGGCTTTATTCCGTACCACGTCACCATCCACGCAGTCACAATGCACAAGTTGTCCGCGTTCCTCAGAAATCAACTCTGAACATGTTCAATATTCCCAATTGTCAGCTACGACCCGTTCCAGAGCAGATTATCAGGACAAATCGGCTCATAACACACCACAGACCAAATGATAAATGTAAAGGGAAATCTCACGATGATCTGGTGTTTGACATTTGAGATCGGGAAGAGGCAAAAAAGGGACAAAAACAGCCCAAAAATCATCATGCACACTTCAACCCACTGCAATAAAATCAGTAATATAAAATAATCACAATTCTGCCATATCCTGCTTCCACCCATAACACATGCTCCAATGGGAATGGAAACTGGTTTCTATGTGATGATGGAGTTGGTTGTTTTCACTCGTTTCTGCTGTTTAGGTTAAAACGCTCTTGCATAGCATGTCTCCTACCTCAGGATCAATTTATCTACATTTATATCAATGAAGACTTGAAAAATGGACATTTAGCAAAAAGGGGCATCAAATTTAGCAAAAATATGACATTTTAAACTACATAGTAAAGAAGTTTTTCACTGTGGAAACACAATATTTTCTGTTGTTGTTGTCAAATGTGCAGCTTCGTTCCTGATCAGGATGCAGACTGATTTGAATACTTGGTACTGTATCACCATACAACAGCAAGGCAACTGTGACAAAAACAGTCCCTGCCCATGTGATGGATTACTGTCACGTGTGGCGGCGGAGGTGAGGACCCAAACGCAGGCAGGAGGCAGGAGCAGGATTGGTGCAGGATGACAGGGTTTAATTCCAAAATGAAATACAGGGAACCACAGACGACAGGGATAAACTCCAGAGAACAAAACCAAACATGACACAATGAGGATCTGACAAGGAATGAATGAAAACTGGGAGTACTTATACACAGAGGGAGTAACAAGACACAGGTGAAGTGGATGACTAATCAGACCAGGTGAACTAATGAGG
>JBAFTA010000013.1:28906193-28918073 GCA_036919975.1 Melanotaenia parkinsoni | reverse complement strand
ATATAATTTTTTTTGTACCATTGGTGTCGCCGTTTCCAGTTTTTCTAGATTATGTGTATACACCTGAGTTGCCGTGGAGGTAGGGATGTTTTCCCATCAAGTTTGGTTTTCATAAATCCCAAAAGTTGACTATATTTGGTGTACACCCGTTTTTGTTCCTATTCAAGCTTGATAAATATGGCCCCAGATGATTCACATGTACCATGGTACCCATTATTTCTAATGTAAACATGTATGTAAACAGATGCACGTCTTTTTACCTTAAAAAAAAAAGAAAAAAAGAAAAAAAAATCATGCATTGAAGAGATTACGTTGCATGAAACACGACTGATCTTGTGCTCAGGTACTTAAAAGGTACAGTAAGAATTACTGAAATTCGGTGGTAAAGATGACCATAGAAATGTCCTGAAACACCAGTTGTGATTGGATGGTGGCCTTCAGTGGACAAAATTCTTTGATGTGCTTAGGTGCAGCAATGACTGTACTACAGGTAACTGCTTCACCATCGTGTATATGTGTACTGTCTCTGTATGTTCCTTTTAAGGTGTTACTTGTCCTAAACGGTGCTCTAACCCCCATCAGACAAAGCAGGTACAGAATTTTTAAGGCTCAGAGGGGTTCCCACTTCACACCCACAGTTGTTTGTCAGTACAGACACTGTAGAAAAATGGTGGCACAAATGTGGCAGGTGTCATGTATGTGGACCAACGTCAAGTAGATATAAAGGGCTCAATATGAGAGAACAAAAACAACAGTTATTTTAGTGATGTGATTACATACTAATAGAAACACAGCTTTTAATAATATCTTAGATTTTTTTTTTCATTGACCTTTGATTTTATTACACACTGCATCTTTAAGATTTAGTATATTTACCTAATATAGAATTAGTTTGTTTCTTTGTACCTGTGGTGACTGGATCTATTAGCAGGTGAAGAAGGATGGATTTAGCTCATATGCACAAAAGAGCTGATGAAAGTAATTTTAATGGGCTGATAGCATTCAAAGCAGGTGAAAAAGAAGATCTCATTTAAGACCAATTGAGAGTTTCCTTTTTTTTTTTTTTTCAAAAATAATAAAATGCTGACAAGTCATTAGATTTGTTTCAGAACAGTTGTTAATGAATGAACCTGAGATACTTCATGCTATTTGCAGCAATCAAAAAGATATTTTAGGCCATCTTCAGCTCCTCCAATTCAGCACCTGTGCTTTCCATGCTGCCATTTCTCTGCATGTCACATTGGCAGCGGAGGCCATAAATCTAACCGCAGGTGTCACACGGACATTTTCCCACAAGGTTGACACTATGAACCAAACACCAGCAAGCAGCGGTATAAGCGGCAGCAGCTCGCTAGCTTGCACTCGACGAGATTTAAGCTCTCAAGGATCAATGGCTGATGTTAGCAGGCCCCTGTCGGCTTGGAACGAGACTCACGCGATGGGTCACAAGTGAAAGCGCCTTCATGTGTAACACATGAACTGTGTGGCCCAGGAGGAAACTTTAAAAGGCTTTCCAGTTGTGTCACACAATGCTGATGAAACACGCAGGGGTTGTTTCAAGATGCATCAGCCATAGCCGTGCTGTAACCTCTCAGTTAATGAACTGGTTCTTGGCATGTATTTTTCTGAAGTGATTCTCTACTTTAACAAGTAAATAGGCTGAAATGCAAAGATGCAATGTATCAAGAGATTGAGGGTTGTGTGTAGAGAGGAAAGGTAATAAGAAAGTGGTTATTTGATAATTGATGATTATTGAAGTCACCGAAATAGCAATTCAACATGCTTAGCTGTAAGTCCTGCTAATGCTCTGTATAATTACAAGAATATGTTCTAAGTTCATTGAGTTGCTAATGTGTGCTTTGATAGAGAGTCATATTCTCCTCTCTGCATGCATGCACAGGCCCCCGGTGGTCACCTCATTTGATAAACATTAGCAACAAACAGTGTCTTTCCTGATGCACAGCTGTGTCAAGTCTCACTAAAGTAGCCATCAGCGCATGGCGTGTGATGCATGTCTCTCTGTTCTCTGTCGCTGCAGCCTCATTTGACACAAGATCTTGTCATTTCCCTTCAGGCTTTATTTCAGTCCTGACCTTGTGCTGTAGATTGTACGCCTCTGCTTGTTCTTCAGGTTGGGCATTCAAAAAAAAAAAAAAAAGAAAGAAAAATAGAAATAAGAAAAACATGGTGTGTATATGAAATGTGGTTACTTTTAGAAAAAAAAGTAAAAGTCTCAAGGTTTTCTTATTTTGCTGCTCAGAGGGCTTTCATGAAAACAGACAAAGGTCAAATCTGTTATTTTCCCAGAAAGAAAGTAAAGGGGCTCTTATATTTTGCCTTTAGATCCTAGAATGAATCATCAGTCAGGCTGCCGTTGGGGACAACATGTGCAGTTCAGTGCCCAGATTTACATTTAAATGAAACCAAATGGCTTTACATACAGAAATGATATACAGTAATGATGATGGTAATAAAAGCAAAGTCGTCTTTCATATTGGACCGGCTCCTACTTTGGATTGCTGTCATTTGCAGACTTTGCAGGTATAGTCAGTGAGTTATGTCTTTGCTATGTCAAGACTATTACCCTCACATTTCAACGAGTGGATTCATCAGCATGCTGCCTAAGAGGCTTAATGTAGTCAGCAATCAACCCTTCAGCTCATATGGTTCTTCAGTCTGCTGTGTGTCAGAATTGTACATAGAAATTCAATTTTTTCCAGCTTTTGTGTGACATATGAATCTGTAGGTTTATACCATTTCACAAAGGCATGTCATTTCCCCATATCTGAGCCAAAGGAAAACATACATGCAAAGGGTTGACATGTCTAAAACCTTAAATAGGGGCACGTTTCCGTTAGCAAAGTAGCAAACATGAAAGTTACACCAATCAGTTGCTTTTAAAATAGCAATTTGTCAAATGGCATTATGTAAAAGACTTTGCTCATAGTGATAAACCACCACTAACTTAAAGCTTAGTTCTACTGTTCCATTAGCATACAGTTAGCTACTTTTACAACACTGTTTTGATATCATAACCTTATTTCGGTGGTTAGTTTCATTATCATTGCTTCATCATTTTATGGAAGTATTGTTACGATCAATTTCAAACATAAATGATCCTTTCAGCAAACCAATCATCAACACAAAATGTTAGAAGTTCTAGCTAGCATGCTAATGTATTAAAACAGCAGCTAACAATAGGAAAAACATAACTGTGGTTAAAAGCAGTGTGAATATTGGCCTTATTTAACATTAACATGTCTGGAAGCTGTATAACTATGCTATGACATTAGCTATAGCAATGATGCAAATGAGCAAGAAGCAATTTTCACCATTTTGTACAACTTTGCTGTTGGAAACTGTTCAGCAAATGACTGATTCATGAAAATAGAACTGCAAAATGATAAACAAAGCAAACATTTTGTGCTCTGTTTTCACTTTTCAGGCTTTTCTATTCATGTACCAAAGACTCAGCAAGTTTCTGTTTCAGTATTCTCTCAAAAATGCTAAATCAAGATGGTTTTATCTTTTCAGGATGTTGCTTTCGTCCTGCTTAATCTGCGAGGGTGGCAATCAGGACAGGGTGAGATGGCCTGCTCAGTCACAAAGCTAAATCATGGAACAAAGCTACAGATACCCTTCATCCATCTCAGTCAGAAGATTCAATCAGTTGTGCTCTTACAGCCACATTTCTTCATTCTACCGTCCTGTCTAGACTGTAGCAGAGTAGTTTATTTATTTATTTTTTTTATTGCAGTGTATATAGGAGCTGTGCATTATACATGTGGACAGAATTTTTTGTTTAGTTTTTTTTTTCCAGTACTTCCAAAGAAGTCCCCCAGGGTGAAAAACACTTTTTAAAAACACAATTTATTGTACTGTACAATAATAAAATAAAAAAAAAAAACATTTGAGCAGTGAAACCTGCTTAAAAATAGAGACAACCTACAATATGTTGTCTTTGCAACTAGGTTGATATGTAAATTGCAATTAGGAGCAGCGCTGACAAAGTAGTCATTTTGTCCTCATTGTTCTAAAGTGCACATTTCAAACAACACTCAGGATGCAAATTCAGATGCAAACCAAATAATGAAGCGACATGGAGAATGAAATAAATTTTGACCTCATCAGATTTCATGTAGTGGATAGCTGGTTCATTCTGGTCCAGCAGCCACCAAACACAAAATGGTTGCTAGGCCTCAAACTACACTTCCCAGAGGCCTTCCCAACACTGACAGGTGCAGCTGCTTAAGTCACCTCATCAAAGGAGGGCTGGGAGAGAGGACAGCAGACAAAGGAAGAGGAACTGGAGAAAAAGAATCTAAGAGAGGAGGTGGAAAAGTAGCTGGAATGGAGAAGATCACAAACACTGAAAACCAATACAGCCTTAGAGGGAGGTAACAGTTGCTAAATTGATTTATAAAAGAAGAAAAGTTACTAAAAAGAGCCTAATAGCCTCGAGTGATGTTAGTTCTTTCCCCCTCAGTGGACAGAGCAACCTGGGTTGGTTGCTTGTGGAAGGGGTAAGCCTTTCACACCCCCATGTAAGAGACTGGGTTGCTTATGGGAAAATAAATGATTTCTGTATGTGAACTCCTGCTTCGGTTGCTACTTTGTCCACTGGCCCCACACTAGCATCTCTTTATGAAGTCTCAAAATGATATACTTTCCATCTATCATTTGTGTATACAGTATATATATGTGTGTGTGTGTGTGTGTGTGTACACTTATTACTGCAAACTATAATTAATCATGTGTGCACTGGAGCCATTGCTTTTAGGCATTAGCACAAGTAGTGCCAATTATTTATGAAAAGCAGCTTTATTTTTCTATTTTATTTTCTATTTGTTAAGCTTTTTCTGTAGCACAAACATTGGCATTGTGCATGCAGTAATAAACTGGATTTAGAGGTGTCAGATTGCATAGGCTCAGTGAACCTCACCATATCTTTGCTTGCAGATGGTATGCAGCAGATGAGCTTTTTACAAGGTTGCTTTATGATAGGGTTCTATTTAGCAAACTTCCAAGCAGCCATAAGGATTACTGGGTGGGGGGATATGTGAATGTGTTTTCACACACAGTTATGAAACCCACACACAACTCTTCCTAAATTTTATATATATTACATAGCCTTACCAACTGTGTTTGATAGAATCTGGGTGTGGGCTTCTACAGACAGAGTCAAGTAAATGACAAAGCTTCATCTCTTATCGAGTCAGAGAGAATTCAATATTGTTATCGAAAAGCATGTCCTGTTGATGTATGGGTCATGGTTGAAATCTGTCTCGGCAGATCTCAAGTAAATGCTCTTTTAAAAGACTGGGGCCCCTAAGTAAATCTTTCAAAGTCCACCCATCGGAACTAGTGTCATTATTCTGTACTGCATGGTTCCAACCACCACTTGTTTTCAAGAGCCATGCTATGAAAAGCAATGCAAGTCTGATGAGTGCTTTGCTCCAAAGTATCTTAAAAGCAGCCCACTGGATTCCCTTGAAATTTTATATAGAAGTTCATAATCCTCTGAATCGGACAGCATGGTGATCTCTGATATATTCAGAGAAATGGCATTATGACTCTTTATGCAGTGTTTTTGCAGTGTTTTGAATGGACAGTGAAGTTTCCATACAGGGCTATGCAATGAAATTTAATCCCCAACCATTTCTACAGTTTCTTTGGTGTTGGGAGTCCAACCTTTTTTCTTACTGCAGCATGCCCTCCCTGAAAGTCAAAAGAGACTAGCTGGAAGGCTGTGGTATGCTCAGTTCAGCTCAAACCAAATTATAGTTTAAAAGCCACTGTCCTTTGGTCAACAAGAAGAAGAAAAGAAAAAAAAAAACATAAAAAGATTTGTGCTGCTTGGAAATGTTTTGTTTTAACAAATAAATGAAGAACTGCAAATATATTTCTAAGCAAATAAATTGTTACTTATGTATTCCCAAGTCAGTTATGTCATTACTGACAGAAAAAAAAAATCGTGGTTACCTTTTCTGCCTTAGCCAAGCAGTGATACATCCATGGTGAGTAAGAAAGCAGAAAGTTAAAGTTGGAGCATCAAGAAGTCAAAATAGCAAAGAGTTGCATATTCAAGAGAGAATACTTGACTGGAAAATTGTTATTAAATTTGCTGTGCTTACGCTCTGCCTAAAACAAATGTTGTTTTTTTGTTTTTGTTTTGTTTTTTTTTTTATCAAAGCCTAATTTTCCAACATTTCCAGCTTTGAGGTTTTAACCAGTGTTTCTGTTAAACTCAGTACATCTTGCCATTTAGCCAATGTTAGCATGCTAAAATGCCAAACAAGGACAGCTACATTGTATTGGAAAACAAAATAACTTGTCACTATGAGCATAACAATGTCAGCATTTATCTCAAAGCGCCTTTGAGCCAAATGCCACGTTCTTGTCAAATCCCAGCTGCCGTTATCACCACGGTGAGCATGTACGGCTTTCTATTGTCATTGACTCGTAACTTGTGTCTGGGCAGCATGGAGTTTAGCAGGGACAGAAACAGAAAACAACTGGCAGGAGTTAATTAAACTCAGAAACAGCCAGGATGGTAACCCAGCAACGTGGGTGCAAGTAAAAGGCCAGTAGTTGTGAAACCTCTCCAGTAAATAGATTACAGGTATTTTTCTTAGATGTCTGATGTAAGGCCTTTGATGTTTTTTCTGCTGTGCCTACTTTCGTAGCCTTGGGTTAGCTGTTCAGACAAGTCCTCTGTTGAGCCACTATGGAGCAGTAGGTCCACCAGGACAGAACAGCGCTGAAGGACAGGTTGTGATGAATGAACTGCCGAGATCCAGTCCCAGCTCAATGTGTCCTGTCCTGGCTGGAGGAAGTCTCGATTTTGCTTCCAGCTTTATGTTAGCCATAGGAAGCTGCTGTTCCGAATGAGGTTTCGTAGTATGTTTTCATTTTTCCTGACAATAATGTCCATTAATGGCTAAAAGAATAATTGAATACAGCTCTGTGTAAACAAACAGTTAACACATTTTAAATGGTTTAAAGCATTTGTATGATGACGTTGATACTAATGCAGCCACTGTGGTACCAGTTGTTATATTCTGTTTCTTTGTTTTCCTTTATTCTGTCAAGTTACAGTCACAAAGAACTGCAGGAGTTGTTTATGTAGTTGTAGAGATTTCATGATAACCAGCAATTATCCAATTATTTCTGAAGAAAAACATACTGTTGTGAAAAACTGAATAATTGATAAACCTAATTTGAGCTGAATATAATGAGTGAACAATGATGCATTCTAACACCAGTTTTTTCTGTGTTTCGTAACAATAATTAGGGAACACAGTTGTGCTGCTGTGATCATTTTCAAACTTTTTCTCCTTTTTTGCAGATCTAAGAGCTGTAGATGCTCATTTCATACATGTATGGGGCAGAGTAACAGAATGTTTTTGCAATTCAGCAGCTGAACTGACTTGGGTTAACCTTTTTTTTTTTTTTTTATCAAAAATTCTTTTTTTTTTTTTTTAAAAAAAAGCCTCTAATCAAATTAGAGGCTTTTAGAGGTTTAAAATTTTTATAAAATTTTATCTTGCTCTTCAATATTTTTTCAACAGAACCTGAACTGACAAACTAGCACTGCAGAAAAAAGCCTTGTTACAATTTCCTGTATTTCTTAACCGTAAATACTTCGAAGTACCGGGCTGCAGCTCAGACACTGACACCAGAGCGAGTGCAGTGTCTTAGCATAAAAAAGCTTTAATAACTCCAATCTGATCTGCAAATAATAACTTTACTAATCAAGTCTAATTATTGCAAAAACCCTGCTAACGACGCAGTATTTATCACACATGGATTAGCTCACACGGTATAGGCACACACAGAAAGACACAGTTCTAAAAAGAGGAGATGCATCACTTACTGACCTGAAAAAGGCTGATTAAACAAGCCTTGATTGCACAAAATATCTCAGTAGTTTTTAATATTTAAAACAGTAATTTTACCAATTAAGTGACAATGGCAGGTCTTAATAGCTTAATTTAGAGTTGGGAACATTTCTGCATAGTAGATAACATGGCAATGATGATTTGATGAGCATCATTTCCAAGAGGCCTCAGCAGTTGTGGCTTGTTAGTGGTGACTGTGGGAGATTTTTGGAAAAGAAATCCTTTAAAAAAATATTTCAAGTGGGTTATATTTCTCTTTCTTTCAATGTTTGTCTTATTTCATTGTTAATGCTTCCTTTGTTAGGGGCATCTAAATTAAACTATATAAATCACCTCATATTTTCATAGATACCGTCTCCTTCTTGCAGCTCTTACATGTGGTCTGCCTTTACCCTAAAAGTAGCTTCAACTACAGCAGCCAACATTAGACGTCTTTAGTAACATCAGTTCATGAGCTGCAGCAGCTTTTCAGGCTATCTGGTAGCGAATGTAATGTTCACTTTGAAGATGGACCAATTCACAGGAGACACTGCACATTGATCTATGGTCTAGGATTTTGTTGGCATCAACCCATGGTTATGAGAGCTGAAGCTATCAGATGTCTCTAGATATCAAGGGGAACAGATGAGGTCAGCAGGAGCTGTAAATTAGTGTGGGAACTTTTCTGCTGTATCTGGGCTGAAAATGGCTGCAGATGTAGAAAAAAATATCCAAACTGGGAAATTTTGGACACTAACATGTCTTTCCCCAGTTCTTTCTGGCTTAATGTATTTCACAATTAGAGCACTTTACTGTGTTATCCTAAACTTTTTTAACAGTAGTCTTAAAAATCCAACTGATACTATATGATATATGATATATGATATTATGCCTGTTTATTCCCACCTTAAAATCAATGTACAAAATTACTTTTAAAAACTTTGAGAAGTCATGCATCTAACAACATGACTTAGATGACCGAAAAACTCTCACCAATTAAACTTTTAGCATAATGTGATCTGATCAGAATGAGATGGTGGATAGAAGCAGTATTGATTTGAGGCTACTGTGAGCACCAAGGCGTGTGCTCTCATTTTAAGGCTGTTAGTTGATAAAAGCTGTCAAACATCAAGTTAAGGAGGTTAACAGCTCTGAGTGACTCTAACAGATCATGCTAATAATTTATCAGAGAAGAAAATAATTACCATTTTTAGTTGCCTTATCATTACCCTTAGAATAGAAATTGTAGATGGATAACTATCTTTGTAGCCCAGCTGTTTCACTGTTAGGATTCTGGCTGTCATGTTAGCTTTAAAGGTACACAGTGCTAACTGCAGGGAATTGACATTGTTTGTGCTGCAGGTGTTCATTGAAGCTGTTATATTTCTGAGCAGCAGGGTGTATTAATAAGTCAGCTATTGCAAGAGAAAGAAGTGATGTGGATTTAAATCTTGCTTGGCTAAAGACAAGAGGAGCAGAAACCAGACTGTAGCTACTGTACTCAACCAGACTGAGCTACAGTACAGCTCAGTCTGTACTGTTTAGGGTCACAGATTGTCATTTTTTAAAAGGAATAATTAGCATTTAATGCATTGACTGCCATAAAATATCACATCATATTTCTTTTCTACAGAATTTGCTGTAATTATCTGAACAGTAGTGTACTTGGGCTAGGTGGTAACACAGCTTATATGAATCTTGGTACAAGGATCTAACATTACATGGGTTTTGCCTCCTGTTTGGCAAATATGTGTAATCGATTTACACACTTTTTTTTGCAGGTGGCTGGAATTTGTTCTGGTGACATTTGGAGAGAAAGGTTGTTGATCCCTGACAGGACTGACACCATACACTTCCATGCACCTAATGTCTAACACATTTTGGTCCCAAGCAGCACAACTTTCACACATTACAATGAAAATTGTGGAAAAGGAAATTTGGCTGACCTTTTGCATTAGCTAGCAATGGCCAAAGAGAATTTTGAAGATGAAAGAAATAATTTCTGTTTAAATACAATTACTTTTTTCTTTAAATGAAGATATAGTTTGTCAAAAGTTTAAAACTACCATGGTCTTTACAGTAGTATCAATACTTAACGCTTTACCACCTGACAAAAGCACTGAAATAAATTAGAGTGTTTTGAAAAATATGCTGCACATGCATTTTTTATATTCTAGAAAGGCCCCAGCTTTATCTTCTTCCTCAAAGGCACCTTCTTGACCACCTTCCTACTTTATGGTCTGTCTGCATTTGACAAGTCTGTTCACTCACAAGCCACATGAGCCGTGTGTCTCATATGACATTACTCACCGCAAGTATCAACCTGGATTGACAAATGATCCGAATCAGCCTCTCCACAATCGTGGCCACTTTGAAATGGAGGGTAATATGAAAATACATTTCAAGCCTGTCACCATGGCAGAGACGTTGGGCATTAGTTTACAGCATTTGGTGATGGGTTTCAGCATATTTCAGAGCTGACTTTTGGACAGGAAAATGAGGTAGCAGTGTTTTGATGATGGCGGACGGATGCTGCTACCTGGTACGTTTTCCAGATGCAAACTTTCACAAGCTCCTCACAACGGTCTTTTTTCCCCCTCCCTTTCTCGTCAGTGTTTGTGATGCAGCATACAAAGCCTGGTTTTAGTTTTTTAATGACTTTGGACTTTGATGGGGGGGATTTGTAGGTTATTTCACTGCCTTTGTGTCAACTTAAGATGTAAGGTGTGTCAGGTGTAAGGAAACTTACACCTGACTTGTGCCCTACTAAAGCACTTAGAATATGAATTTTACATCATATTCCATTTTGCTTTGTCTTGGCTGGTATTGACTGTAAATGTTCAGCTCATCATGTGCCTCAGGCATCCTCCCACTGCCTTCTTTTCATACACACAATTTCTCCTTTTAAAACTCATTTTGGCTTTTGATACAATCTCAGAGGTCCTCAAGGTTGGCACCCCTGTGGATTACTCAACCCTCCCATGTAAACCAACATGAATTCATCACAACCTCATTGGCCACATAACATCTTTGCTGATTTGCTCTAGCTTGTGCCCACACAGCATCCCTGGAAAAAAATTAAATAAATATGTTTTCTTTTTTTCTTTTTTTTTATTGTGCTTTCTCTTTAAACTGCATTTGTATTAGTTTGAATTAATAGTTGTTATAGAATGATGTGGCGTGCATGGTTTCACTTGCCTGAGGCTGCTGCTTGTGTCAACCAATGGTGCCTCGATGATTCAACATGTCTCTGTGCAATTTAAGTCATAAAATGTCATCTAGATGAAAGCTGTCTGAAGACGTTATTTCAATAAGTGGACAATCTAGCAGCGAGCATTGTTTAGTCATGAAGACATTTCTCTTTCTGCCAGTACTGTTATTGGAAAAAAGAAATAAATTGCCTCTTCTCATCCATTTTGATATGTACGCTATATTCCACTGAAATATAAATCAAATTAATGTGTAATTTATTTGACTCAGATTAGTGTTTGTGAGATAAAAGTCTGAGTCTGCTATTTCATGATTTCATGAACACATTAGTGCATCCCAGTTCCTCTAATAATTCTGTATCACTGTTTCATATGAGTCAGTTGCCAGAGAAGTCCATCAATCAGCTGTAATGGCTTCCTGATGAGCATTGTTCACCTTTTCCTTTAGCTGAGCTTTAGTTTGGCTGTATAGTTTATGTAAAGCGCTTTCTTTTTGGGGTTGGGAGCATAATGCTGTTATGCTAAGTAGGGCTGCAACTAATGATTTTTCTGATGGTCGATTAGTCACCGACTATTAAAACGACTAGTCGACCAATAGGATTATGTATCTCATGATTATTATAAATGGATCTTATTTCACTTTCAGCTTTGAAATCTTGCATAATACTTTGAATGTGCAATATATTTTTCAGACACTATACACATGTGTAGTATACAGGTATATACATCATACTTATATCTGCAAATAACTCGAGTGTGCACATCTGTTTATTTCTGTAAATATTTTATAC
>JBAFTA010000013.1:28870581-28893251 GCA_036919975.1 Melanotaenia parkinsoni | reverse complement strand
AAAGCTTATCGGTCCGGGTATACCGTCAGCCTCCGCCCCGGGGCCGTTTTGATACCGGGTTTCGGTACCCATCCCTATTCATAACATCCCTGAGAGAAATGGCATGACTGTGTCTCAGTGGTCAAGGTGATGTTAGTCCTGAGTGCTAGAAAAGAAAGCAAGAAGGCTCGTTTCCTTGATTCTTGAGGATGTTGCATCACACGTGTGTCACTGATAGAGATGGGTATTTAAAGCAAAAATTTAATATTAAAAATCCCTGAGAATTATTTGACCATTCTTCAGACAGGTTACCTCCACCCCTAGCAAGCATTCAATGTTAGCTAGTACCATGATGCTAACATTGTACACATGGTGCTTCTTTTTCAGTACGTCTCCAGTGTTCAGCAGCCATGGAAGGTACACTAAAGGTTTTCAGCAGTATTCCACTCGGGCATGACTTGGGTCTACAGGACCGCTCTGTACAATTTCCAACTGAGTCAATAAAGACATGCAATAGCTACATGAGTACAATACAAGACAGTTTTGTAGCAGTCACTGAGTCTTCGGCACACCTTCAGTGTTCTCCTTTCGTCAGTCTTGTGCTAATGATGAAGGAAGCATGTCTTTATCATTTTTCAGATGAGGCGCACTGTTTGCTCTTCATGTCTAACATCAAACTTTAGTGAAAAGCTAGCCATTGACTTCTGATTTTTGCTTTGCTTTCAAATGTGAACATTCATTAAAGACTAATGATATGCCAAGTTTGTCTGACCTTTTTTCATTCATTTATTTGTAGGGGTTCTATGTGGCTCTCATCAGTTGTTTTTGACCCTGCACATTTCTTATATTCTATTAACATCAAATCCCATGGTGCCATGCACGTTGTACCAGAGCCTAGGAATATCAGATAGGGTTGGGTGTGTTGATACTTCGGAGTTGATGTCAGCCAATACTGGAGTCAATCTTTTTTTTCTATATCAAGATACTACTGTGCTAATACAAAACATGCTTTTTTTTCTGTGAGGTTTAAACTAAATTTCCTGTAAAACCAAGCCAGTTTATTCATTACATGTCTTCATATCGCACGAGTATGGTAGTGTGTAGTTGTGTTGCAGAGTTCGACTGATTTAATTCAGATTTTTGTGCATTATGTTATATATATGTTATCATCTATTATGTATTTTGTTTTATTCATTTTTAAAAAATAAAATCATATAAATCTGTAGTCTCATTATTTTGTCATTTTAAAAATATTTTTTATCTTATTTAATGTAATCAACATTACTCTCGTTTATTCATGTTTACAGTTTTTTCTTGTTCTAATATTTTATATTCCAACAAAGATATTAGTGAACATTGTACAATCGTGTGTTTTTCTTTAAAGGGCAAAAAGTATTGGTATCAATATCGTTGACAAAGTACCAAAAAATAACTGATGTATCGAAAGGAACAAATTTTGGTATCACCCATCGGTAAAAGGGACGAGTTTTTTCCTGACAGTTGGCAAACAGCTTGGTGATTTGACGCCATCTTGTGGTGACAGTAACACATGACTACCAGGTGCTGGTTAAAACAAGATATTTGCATCTCACAATAATAGTCACAAAAACACATTAATTCCATACATTTAAATCACTATTTGAAAATTTCCAAATTACCACCCATCTCTAGCCACTGATTCAGCCTGTGGGTTATTTGCACTGATTGTCACTTGTCAACTAAAGCTGGATTTACACTCGCACAGCGTTTGCATCCGGTAGGGTCGGCTGCGCTAGTATAAATCACTTTCTCTGTTTTTTGTTTTTTTTTCTTTTCTTTTTTTGCTGTTTAATATTTTTTTCCACTGCTTTACCAACTAGCTGTGTCCTGAATATGGACATTTTCTTAAGAGTGTGTTTTTCTCGACATTCGCGGCCCACTGAGTCTTGCATGCAGGAGCTAACCCACTGTGTAGTTCTGTGCACTTCTCCAGAGGATGTTTAGAAAAAAAAGTGTCCTCTCTCCTTGCTGAAATAAAATACACGATGCATTGCAGCCGCTCAGGTTCTGTTTGTGTGGCTTTATCCTTGAGATGAACTAGTTTTTGTGTGTGGGTGTTGCTGGATTTGAAGTGCAGTGAGATGTTGGGTTTGGACATCAGAGACTCCTGTCACATATGAAATGACAGTGTTTCTGCATCTGCTCTTCTTTTTCTCAGTTTGATGTTGTGTGTGTGTTTTCCAGACTTCTAAGCCGGCTTGACAAAAAAAGACACAAATAAATAAAAAAACTGTTTGGGTATGCACAGGTTTGAGGTACTTTCTTTTGAGTTACTTTCTCGTGTTTGTGTTCCTTCCCTCTGACTTGCTCTGACCACAGATTTGAAAAAAAACAAAAGAGTAAAGAAAACATGGAAATATTTTGACTTACTGTCACAAATGAAATGCCTGTTTTAATGTTTTTATTGTGGAGGAATTCAAGGACTAAATGATAAAGGATAAACAGCTTTTAGATTCTAATATCTGATTGTGGTTGAATTAAAAATTCCTAAACCTTGAAGACAGTTTTTAAATTCTGTTTCTCCTTCAATTTCTGGTAAATCTTCTCTCTTCATGGTTTAAACTCATTTAAAATTACTTTAATTAATTAAAAATAACCACCCACCCATCATCTATACTGGTTTGTCCAGTGAAGGGTCACATGGAAGCTGGTGCCATCCCAGCATTTTAGCAGGGTACACCTTGGACAGGTCACCAGTCCATCGCAGGGACAACACAAAGAGACACAAACAACTAACACACTGATTTCTAATAAGAATTTAGATTGATCAATTTACCTAACATGCATGTCTTTGGATGGTGGGAGGAAGCTGAAGCTGTGTTGGGAGTGTTGAGAGAACCCACACACACAGGGAGGAAATGGAAACTCCACACAGAAAGGCCACTGTTTGAACCCCCCCGAGACTCAAACCAGCGACATTCTTGCTGTAAGAGCGTGGTGCTAACCACCGCACCACCGTGCAGCTAATGTAAAATGTGTGTAACTCAAATTAATGAACTTTATTGTGTGTGTTCCATAAACAAGTGTTTTTTTACATTGTTTTGTTTTTAAGATTGTGTGGGCTCTACTTTCCTTTATTGTTCAGCAGATAGATGAGACAGGTTTGCTTTAAGGGGCGCTTGCTTTGATACGCGAGCTAAAGTTTTCAGTTGTCGACTTTTTGTGCCATTTCGACTAATCGATTAGTCGACTAGTCGTGCACATCTGTAATATGGAGTAAATCTTGTCCAGGCCTTGTCCGTTATAATGTCCGCAAAGACCAAAATGTTTCCAAACAGCGGCTTGATTGGTTCACTTTGAATAGATGTTGATGGATTGTTGATCACTGTAATGATAGAGATCAGTGTATTTTTACACCACTATGCACAACGCTCACATCGCAACCCTCAAAAATTGATTACAGGTTGAGTTTTAAAAGTTAACTTCTTGGTCCCAGTAACACTCTACATTATGTGGAGGATTTTGTGGCATTTTGTGTGATTTTCTCTTACATTTTTAATATCCAGGTTCACAGCACCATTGTTGTACTATTGAGCTTTTAGTTAGTTGTTTGTTGTGTGTTCAGACCACATTATTATCTTTGGTTTACAGCTTTGACAGCTTGCTTCTTTTTCTTAAAACCGTTCTTTTTTTTCTTTTTTTTTTTTTTTACGACTCCCACTGAGCCTTAACTTAAGACATGAGACATAATAAGACATTAATTGTGCCTCTAGAGCAGCTCCAACTCTGAGAAATATTCAGAAACCTAAAAGTTCCGTCTGCGTTATCTGTGGTGAGAACAATGAACTGTGTTGTGTGATGCTGGCATTAATTAAGCTGATAATGTCAAAGTTTTCACAAACATAGAGAGAAAATTGCCAGTAATATAATTAACAGGGCTATGTTTCATCACCTGACACAGTGGGCCTGGTACACTCTAATTCTTCAGACAATGGAAGGAGTTTAATTGGTGAGATAAACACTAGCAGTACAAATACTCCTCCATGTTGAATTACTGTTGTTTATAGATTGTACTCTGGAATCGTTCAGGCAAAATACAGACCCAGAGCTTTCATCACTAATCCACAAACGGTTACTTCTAATTAACTCTATAATTTGCCTTTGTGGTACACTGTGTTCTGGCTCTGGATCTAAAGAATCAGAGAAAATCAATTAGGAGGATAGGGATCTGTGTAACTAAAAAAGCACAAAGGCCAACGTCCAATCCCCGAGGCTGGGGTTGGCAGTCATCATGCAGCACTGTTGTATCCAGTTTGGTTAAATCCAGTGCCTGCAGGTTTGGAAACGAACATTATTTCCTCACCAAAGATGTCTGAATAGATCTTCTTCTTGGATCCAAGGACAGGTCTGCAAGATGGTGGCCAAGTCAAGCCATTAGGGTGCAAAGTGCTAAGAGAAGTGGCATTTAGGCAGCAGCTTGTCCCCTCTGAAAATTGATGTGAATAAATTTTTCAGCTATTTGTAACCTCTCTTTCCACCCAAGGATTAGTGTGTTACTGCTGAGTGCTGCCGAGGGAGAACTGTGCAATACCAACCTCTCTGCCTGAGCGCAACTCCATCCCTCTTTAGAAATTGACAAGAAGAGGCAGGTGCAAATTATGTCCACTTAACCACATTAGTGTTTTGGGTAGTTTTCAGTGCACAGATAGAAGGATGGGGGACTATTTGGTATCCTCACTTTTCATTTTTAATAGATGAAAGTGTGCTCCATGTCTACATTTAGAAGCAGATACGGAGCAGAGATGACTGCATTGACTATATATGCTGTGGCCTCAGCTGCTTTTTTTCCTATCATAGCAGCTCTCTTTAATAGACTGTGTTGCATGACCAGTCCTGTGCCTGCATGAAGTATTTAATTAATCTTTGATTTGATTGGCTGTGTAAAAAAAAGTAGGGTATTATACAGATATTAACCTTTTATTTTATTCCTACACAAATCTGCCCATTGAGCTGTGTTGTGCTTGGCCATTGTAAACTAAAAAAAAAAAAAAAAAAAAAAACCTTGTTAATAGAATAAAATTATGGAAGAAATTTCCACCTGAATCAAATACTTTAATTGAGTGATAAAAAAATTTTCTTCAGTAAACTAAATGTGTTTTTTCAGCTCGATGTATTTGGGTATTGTTAGTTAATTACTATGGTTCAGTCTCACTAAATTTGTGAGGGTAAATGAGCTGACGTGATTTTCTTGTGCCACCAACAGTTTAGCTGTTTGGTATCATTCTTTTCAGCACAACCTCACATGTGATTTTACAGTTATTCTTTTTTTACACTTTGACATACCGTATTCACACTTTGACCTAATAATCACACAAAAACAAAGTCAGAGCAGGAAAAGTTTTTAAAACAAATATGTTCAACAAACCATTTGTTTTAACTTAGAATTCAAATAGAAATAGTTGCTTTTAAAAACCTCTGCACAAATTTAGCAAACAGCAAAGTTACACAATGTTTTACATCAGCAGCAATGTGTTGGGTGGTTTTTGTACAAGTAATTAAAAAACAAAAAGGTATCACCATAAGAAGCCAAACAAATAATAATAATAATATTAATAATAATAAAAAAACGTTTTTTGTCCAACAACAAAAAGGACACCACAAGCCTGACATTATAACGCTCTGTCAGTCCTCCTGTCCAGCAGGAGGAAGCACTTCAATCTCCTTTTGGTGAATTTTGGTCACAATTTTCTCTCTTCCTCAGCAACTAAATATGTCACACTCAGTCCCGGCGCCAGGACCAAGTACCGGGGCGGGCAATTGATCGCGGTGCGTGGGTGTCATTTATCAAATGAATTATGACTCTAGACTGCAATTTGTCCTCTTATAGTAATTCAATATTTGACCCATTTCGAAGCAGATTAGGTATAGAAAGAAAAAAAAAAACTAAACTTTTGCCAACACTTAAAATCAGATCCAGCAGATCAGATGTAACAGGACAGATTTAACAGAAAATAGGAAATTTTATTCATGAAAAACAAAGTCAATCAACATTTTAACCAATAATCTGACTTTAGTTAACTGACAGACTGTCAGAGGTCGAGATCAGTTCATCAAAAACAGCAACGTTATGTGAGAGAAGTTCAGATCCATGGATCAAATTTTACACAAAACAACAACTTTATGTTAACACAGGATTTGGTGATGATACTTCGATTAAATATACAAACACACACACAACTTGCAAATATTTCAAGAAAAGTTTTCTCAGTGCAAAAAAGCCCATAAGGAAACTGATTCTCCTTTTGATAATTTAGAACCACTAGAAAAATAATTGTTAATTATAAATGAAAATGATATTGAAAAGCATGTAAATTAAAATGAAAAGGCTGGATGGGAGGGCCGGGTCTGCTAACACCATCATTTCACACCAAACACAGCGATTTTATAGACAGAAAAAGTGTGTCAAACATTTTTGTTCATAACTGGTTTTACTTGGTCCATCGACACAATATAGACAAAAACAACTGGTATATGGTTTGAAGTCTGTACTGTTGGAATGGAGACTCTGTGGTTATCTTGCTGCTACGTCATTTTAAACTGCATATGTGGCTTGTACAGGTCAGTGTGATGGTTAACTACCAAGATCAAAATACAAGCTGATCCAGCATATTTATAATTAGTTCAGTCAACAAAATTCTTACTCACTAATTTAAAGCATTTAATTTAGGTAGAAATTATTAACATTAGTCATAAGTAACATGTCATACGTTTTTGCACTGTAGCATAAAATATCTAAAACAGTATGATATAAAACAACCAGAAAACATTCATTTATTTGATCACCCTCTTAAGATACTGTTGTTTTTCTAAAAACAAAAACACAAAAATAGATATTTGGTGTAATAAAAAATAGATAAAAATACTTAGGCCATCATTTTAAGAGGATGATGACATGTAGAGGTAGAAGGTATAGTTTTGTTTGCACACGCAGGGTTTTCTTTTCTTATTTTTTATCTTGTCAATACAAGCACTGTAATGTAAGTTTTTGCTGTGGCGTTTAAAGAAACCATTACTCCAAAATAAGCATTTAGCCCTTTAACAGTACCTTTTGTAGATGGCATCATTTAACACAAATTAAAAACTAGACCTTGGAAAATGAATCGTTTGAATACAACCTTGAAACGGTCAAGCTGCACGCCCCTTTAATTTTACTTTTAGACCAACCTTGAGATGAATGCCTTCTCTCTGATTCAGCCCCAACATGTAAGTTGCTGCTGCAGTGCTGAATCCATCACTCCCTGCAGTTACGCCTATCATTTCAAAGTGTCACATATAGGCAGAAGGGTGATACATAACTGTTACCTGCCATGTCAGGACGCTGTTCATCACTTAGTGTGAGTAGTGAGAGCCGTTCATTCTTCTCTGCATCTGTAAAGGGGAAAAAAAAGTATAAAGGAAAAAATAAATGGGTCTCTCTTGCTTTAGTGCTGCACCCATATTCAAGAGGCTGTGTTACCTAATGCAACACTAAAACGTCAGAAAGAGAGGCAACGACTTTCTGGTAAATGAGCATTTGAATAAACAAACCTGTAGGGGACAATAGCTTTTGTCTGTGAGCACTCATTGGTTAATTTCAAACAAGCTTTGGGCCAAATTTACCCCAAGTGCATGCACTTCTCTGTATCAAATAAAGCATTTCACATGCTATCAGAAGTTTCCTTTATGATGTCCTTTTCTACAGGAAAAGGATTGTAAGATAAGCGTTGCAGCTTGGTATCAAAGTAATTATCATTCATGTGGGTATAATTTGCTGGATCACAGGATAATTTGGTGAATGAAATGTCATTAAGTTGTATGTGTTGTGAATGTTATTTTGGTTTCCATATTGGCCATCAGATCGCATGGTTTTCTTTTTTCCTTTTAGAGATAATTCTTGACAGCCTCTCTTTGTTAATCCAGTGATTTCTAAAACAAAGAATCTACTGTGCAATACACGGCAAGATGTGC
Source organism: Melanotaenia parkinsoni (assembly GCA_036919975.1). Taxonomy (NCBI): domain Eukaryota; kingdom Metazoa; phylum Chordata; class Actinopteri; order Atheriniformes; family Melanotaeniidae; genus Melanotaenia; species Melanotaenia parkinsoni. Next base: position 28,885,286 of record JBAFTA010000013.1, on the reverse strand, counting down.
TGCAATATGTGGTACATCCAATGTGTTGAATTGCTGTGATAAGAAGATTGTTATTCTGGGCTTGAGAGAACTTCTTAGCTGTGAGACTGTACCAATTATATTTCAAAGGAGGATTAAGGAAACTTTTAGCTAAAAAGGAAAGAAAAAGTAATGTTTTCAAAATTTGTAACACTTATTATGTCTAAGCACTCGCCATTATAAGCATTTTAACATAGAAACAGATTAAAGTATTGAGATGAGAATGCTAAAGAAATTAACCCTTTGGGCCTAATTAACATTTGCTAGATTAGCATAATATTTTCTACTGGGATGCCACTACCTCTTTAGCTCTTTTTTTTAAATGAAACATCAAAGCTGAATATGCTCTGAGATATCCCAGAACACCCAATTTAGCAAGGAGGATGCAGACCCTACGGACCACCACCAGAGAACATTAGTGTGGGTATAATGGGGTAGAAGAGGTGTCAAAGGCTCCTGAAGACCCTGCATTGGGAGATTATTACACTTATGTCACTTAAGCAGCTTCCCCTTCGAAAATTAATTTGTCATTCATTTTTAGGCCAGAATTTCTATTATGAACCTCATCGTTTTCACTTTGTAGGACAGTGAAGAGATGACTCTCCAGACTTTTGCTGTGTTTTGAGAATACAGTGTCATCGAATTGCAAAGCTAAGTGTTATTTTGACATTTAATATATATGCACTGCAGACAAACTATTGTTTTTCTATTTCTTAGTATTCTCTGCCTTCTGGAGGCAGACTGATGTATTTGCCTATAATGTGTGTCAGGCAGACTCCAGCTGGCCATCCGATTCTGTTATGATGGAAATGATGCCGTTGGATTGGTTTATCAATACTTCATTCGTTGCCAGCTGAAGCCCTTTTCCTGAATTGATCTAATTACGTAGAAGTTTACATGAATATAGACACAGCCCAATTAACTTGCTTGGGGGGTCTTAAGCAACAACAATCTGCTGCCCTCAATTAACCCTTCATTCCCCAACCCCTGAATGTTACACAGATGTGGGTTTGCTGTGTATTAATTTGATTACTAGTACATTCATCTAGCAATTTAAATAAAGCAGCAGCTGAAATGAGAGCAGACAATGCGGTCTTTATGGGAATTGCCAACCATTCTTCAAAAACCCCCATCCTGACAAGTGTCTGGTGGTGGCTACCACCATGAAGCTGGCATGTTCACATGCTGATACTTTTCCATTTAGTCCTTAATGTTAAGAAGCTGTAGAGAGAAGATGTGCAAGGTTTTCAGCAGTATGCTTTTCTACAGCTTTGATCTACGTACGAACACTGTTTATAACAACAACGGTTGCACATGGTTTTTCATGATACATATATTATATTTTTAGAGACTGTAAACTCGTATGATATGCTAGCTTCACCAGGCAGAGGTTGGGCTTGACTCTCTTTCTTATATTTGCATCAAATATCACCATGCCACACACTTTGTTCCAGAGTGTAGTAATAGGAAAGTACTCTGATATTGTCTTTTTTTTCTTCTTCTTCTTCTGGTAGTTGGCAAACACCCTGGTGAAGTTACAACAACTTGTGGTGGTAGTAATGCATTGGCAATAGTTGCTAGCTAAAATTAGACAGTTTCATATTGAGATGATGATCTCACTGTTTGATTTCTTACAATTAAATGGCTATTCAAAAATATAAATCCTTACTTATCCCTTAATATTGTATGGTCATGCTTAGGACAAGGCCTTTTGATTAGATGATAAACTGAATGATCTGCTAATGATATGATATGAATGTGCCAATAGCCACAATTGCTTGCAGTAAATACCATACAAGAATGCTTCTCCATGAATAAAATTTTGAGCTGTGATGACAATATTGGACGTCATGCACAGGACTTTTTGAGAATAATGGATCAGGGGGAAAAAAAGAAGAAATTGAAACATAACATCTGTGTTGACATTTTTCATCTAGACCAGGATTTCTCAGACTGGGGGTCACAAGATAATTTCAGGGGGTCGCCAGATCATTGTTTAAAAAAACAAACAAACACACACACGCACAAAAAAAATAGATAAATAAATTTGGGATTTTTATTAGAGCTGTTAAAATTAACATATTAAAACAAACAACAAAGTTATTACTCGTGCTTTTAAAAATCCAAATGTGGCTTTATCTCAAAGAGAGAAGCTGACTTTGGTCATGTTGATGCTTTTTCACAGCGATGAACCAATTCCAGCAAAAACCACTTTATCCTCCTTATTTATGAAGATTCAGACAGATTTCAAGATGGCCGCAGGATGGCCCACAAAATTAAGCACTCAGTCGTTGCAGCTGACATTTTTGTTGATACTCCTTATCAGCTGGTGGTAGTCATACACCAAGTTGCTGCGTGCCCACCACCAAGAAACCATGAACTTGTTATTTCAAGTACATAATGGCCGATTGTGACCAGAGCCACCTGGATTTAACTAAGCAAAATAAAAAAAATAAATAAATAAATGAAGAAAAAAAATAAAAACAATGGTTGGCCCTTTAGACGGGAACTTTGAGAAAAAATAAAAACCAATGATGGAACTCAATGAAAATGCTGTCATTTGAAGACAGAGCAGAAAGTTTTTGTTTAATCAAAGCACCTTTATCTCAGTGTCAAGCACACATTTGTTGAGGGTCCAATTTCAGGTTTAACACCTAGCCTAGCTTTTGGCAAGGCACAAGTCATCAATGTATGTTGTCTTGTGGGTTGTGGCTCAAAATGATTGAGAATCACTGATCTGGGGTCTGCAATCCCTGTCCACTAGATGGCAACAACCGAAGAAAGCTTGTGTTAACTTGGTCCATCTGCATTACTTTCACCACATGTGGAAAGAATTTGGATAAGCAGCCAACACAAATTTGTTTAAATGTAGTCCTTCCAAAAGCTACCAGCCTGTATGCCATTGTGATGATTTTGTACATCACAGCTATCACTTTTTTGTAGTCCTAACTTCCTTTCAAAGGTAGAGAAACATTACATATCAGCAGCCCATCTCAATTAAAAACTTGGGAGTCAGATTTGAGGCTACACACACGTGACCCAACAGAAGGTACTCTAGTATTGGCTTCATAGCTACATTGCAATGAGAACAGAGAAAACTATCGATGAAAAAAACAAACCTAAGAGTACAGTCATGACACCAAATAATCTCAGAAGCAGCTTTTGGAAGTATTTAAGATTTTACACCATAAATGGAACAGTAAAATAGCAAGGTCATTTTCAGTTTTTGTGCAAAGCAGGTTTCTCACTCTTATAAAACAGGAAATCTGTAGACTGTAGACCAACTAGCTTGCAAACCATATGAAGCCACAGAGGCACTGCATACAGGTCAATAGGAAGTTCATAGAAATGCCACTGGTGATACAATGGCAAGATGTGGATGCAACAATATGCAAACCATGAATATAGTTACAGGTGAGCGGTTTTAGGAACTGGAGCCAACATTATAAAGTTACAAACACAACAATCTTATCAATCATTTACAAAATCATTTGCAAAATATTAAAGCAGTTAGACCCTTGCTTTAACCACCAATGGCAATTTTTCCTAATATGTTTGAGTCCCATTTTATTTTTCAATTGTTTGAACTTGCTTATTGAAAAAAAAACAAAAAGAAGAAAAAAAAAACAGGGATGGCCATAATTTAAGTAGGTTTCACGTGGCTTGCGTTGCACAATCTTCATTTTTGGAACAGGAAGCAGGCTTTTCTTCATAATGACTTCACTCTTTTGTGCAGCAAGTCAAAGTGTTTTCTGCCATTTTGTTTCAGCTGTGCAGTGGCTGAATACAAGTGTTACTTTAAGTTATGCATTATTAAACATGGAACTGCTTGGATTGACGGGTGAGTGCCATATCCGCTACTTAATAAATGTATATAATGCCCTCGGGTTCTTCTGAAGGAGGTACACAATCTCTTTAGTAGTGACAGGGATTTTCAGTCAGTGAGACTTGAACAAGAGTAGTCTGAGGCTACATGCCTCTACCAAGATGGAGTAAAAAATTCTTAGATCCAGATCCTGACCACTGTTAACATCAACAGTTATTCAAGTTTAAGGTGAGTCATGTCCAACATTTGCAAACCCTTCTAACAAACAAACCAAATATTGGCACCGGGGTGAAAAATGCTACAAAGCCGTTCTATACCAGATAACAGAGCAACTCCCAGTTCCAAAAAAACGTACATAGGGCTTTGGAGCAACAAATGGATAAGAGGAAGGGAAGGTACATACAACATTTAGCTACATATTTGACCTCGTGTGTCCTATTTTAGTGAAAATTTTAGATGTTAAGGCTCTGCTGCTCGTCAGAAAGCTCACTGTGGAAAATAACACCTTTTATTTTTTTATGGTAAGAATCCTACAGCAATCAGCAGTTCAAGGTAGTTCTTAAACATGAATAGAACATGTGTATTAAAGCTACAGTATGAAGAGATATGCTTTCTCTAATTTTGCAGACAGCTGGTTTGGAGTTGAATTCTTGAATTCGTCCTTCTGCAGATTTGTTTGACTGAAGAAGAAATGAAGTCTGAGGCATTGGCTGGAGCTTACCCTCTCACTTCATCCCGTCAGGTGGCCCCTGTTGGCACTGAGTTCAGGCTGTAGCACAGCACATAGGTGGATCTCATTGTGAATCTGCTGCACTGTATGTCAGTAAAACTTCCTATACCACTGACTCCTGGCAGTATTAATATCCCAGCACTTCCACTTATTTATTTAGTCTATCTGTTATTATATTCCTCAGGCTCAGACCTTATTGCTCATTTTTCCTTCCACCAGACACTGTGACTGTTGGCTGCACTACAATACAAACTAAACACTTTGAGGCTGTAGAAAAGGCTTGTCTTGTCTGGATGCTGAAAACATCCACAGATTTTAGAAAATATATGTCCAAGATGAGAGACTGACCCTACTGCTGACAAGTCAAGGCGAGCCTGATTGATTGACAACGGGGCAGAGGGAGCTGCTATGGAACGAGCTGATGTTCACTGCATTGGCCTGGCAGTGAATCCAACTGGACTGTGGAGAGCTGTCTGCTGGGTCTCTGTGTGCAGTAATCAGCTGTACTGGGACTTCAAATTGCTGTCTCCTGCAGGTACATGATTGATGCATGATGATGTAGATGATTGATGTAATTAGTCACTGAGGGGGAATATCTGGTGTAATTTTATACTGCAGTGTGAAACTACATTTTGGATCAGTTTCTTGAATTTGGCAATGGCCTGAAAACAAGACCTCAGATGAAAAAGCACTTCTATCTGTTCTGGAGCTGCAAATGAAAGAATTGGGGAGAACCAACATGACCACAATCCTAAGCCCACCCAAGTTCGGAAAGGGGAGAAATAAAGCGGTGTGGTCTCTGCAAAGCATGTGAAAGATGTGTCGCTCAGTTTCTTTGACAAGCTAATTGAAAGCTGTACTATGTCCTTGGTTAAATTGAGTGCTGCAAATGACAGGTTACTGTCCACAAATAGGAGTAATGCACCAGCTGTTCAGTTAACTGGAAAATCACTCATCAGAGCTGCAAAGAAAATTGTTCCATCTGACGAACTCTGTTCATGTAATTCTGTCATGTGCTCCATTTGCTTAATTTGATTCACATGTAACTAATTCATTATAATGTAAAACAGCCTGCAGTTATCTCCTGTTGACTCAGTGAACATTCTGTACCAAAGAGGCAGTGAATTTTTAATTATGGTCATTTTTATTGGAGCGTAAGGAAAGCACAGCATATCTAAAACCTACATAAGAACATCTGTGCTATACAGACATGTACACTGCCTGGCCAAAAAAATAAGAAGTTGCCACCAAAAAACAACATTTAAAAAAGTAAATAAATAATAATACAAATAATGTAATATTTTGCTTTGATTATGGCAGCATTCTCTGTGACATCGTTTTAAAAAACTTCTGAAGTCACAAGATTTATTTCCAGTGTTGCATTAATATTTTTCTCCAAGATCTTGTATTGATTATGTGAGAGTCCAACCACTGCACAAAGCTTTCTCTTCCACATCCCAAAGAATCTCAATAGGGTTCAGGTCTGGACTCTGTGGTGGCCAGTCTATGTGTGAGAATGATGTCTTCTGCTCCCTGAACCACTCTTTCACAGTCTGAGCTCGATGAATCCTGGTATTGTCATCTTGGAACATGGCCGTGCCTTCAGGAAAGATGGAATAACTGCTCATTCAGTATATTCATTTAGTCAGCTGACCTGATTCATTGGACACATAATGTTGCTGAACTTAGGTCTGATCACCTGCAGCAACCCCAGATCACAGACTGCCCCCACTGGCTTGTACAGTAGACACTAGGCATGATGGCTGCATCACTTCATCTGCCTCTCTTCTTGCCCTGATGCTCCCACGACTCTGGAACTGAATAAATCTGGACTCATCAGACCACATGAACTTCTTCCATTGGTCTAAGGTTCAGTCTGTATGCTCCCTAGCAAAGTGAAGCCTTTTTCTCCTGTTAACCTCACTGATTTGCGTTTTTTTTTATTGCTGCACAGCTGTTTACTCCCAGATTCCTTGAGTTCCCTTCACATTGTTCATGTGGAAATGTTTTTACTTTCACTATTAAACACAGTCTTGAGTTTGGCTGGTGTTTTTCTTTCATCTGATTTCACCAAACGTTTAAGTGATCTCTGATCACAAACATTCAGGGTTTTTTTCTGTCCACATTTCTTGCTGGAAGATGATCTTTCCTGTTTTAAATAATGCGTTGGACAGTTCTTCACTCAGTTTTAGTAGTTTCTGCTTCTCCTCAGATTTTTTCTCTGCTTGATGCCAATTATTGGACCCTTCTTAAACAATCTAACATCTTTTTCATGACCACAGGACGTGTCTTTCCACATAGTTGTTTTTGAAATGAGAAGCTACCAGTTGGGGTTAAATAACTTATTTCCAGCTGAAAGATAATTGCGCATACAGTAATCATCCAATAGGAGACTATACCTATTTGCTTAGTTAAATCCAGGTGGCAACCCTTTTTTGGCCAGGCATTGTATTTCAGAAGGTTGTCAGTATATAGTCCTATTTTTCTGCCTATTGAAGCTGCTGATAGTTCTTTCTCTTGTTTCCATGAGTGCCTTTTGAAGTCAATTTAGTATAAGGTCCCCTAAGAGCAAGAATAAGGGGCCTCCGGCAAGTATAAGGGAGTCCTCCATGGAGAGCCGGTGCAACTGACAAACTTCCAAAAGGGAGCCGGTACAGAAACCCATTACAGCCATCAGTCTGGCACTGGCCAAATCCATTATGTGATCACCAAGATCAATCCATGAGGTAGCTTTTTTGATGTCTGCATTTGAAGCAGCCCAAGGTGATGGATGATTTTAGCCTCAGGTTTTCAGGAACCCGTTTGAAATTCTTTTTTCTCAGATTGACCGGTCAATATGTTCTAAAAAGCTGCAGCCCTACATCAGCTGGTCTAGGAGCAGGTGTGGATGCTGTACTGCAGGAAGAAAAGTCAAAGCAACCATGTAAGCAAATTTCAGACATCCATGAGATGACAAACACTTTACACCCCATTGCTGTGTTCCCCTACAAACAATATACTGTCCCATCATTGGGCAACTCGATCATACACCCCTTATAAATGAAAATATTTTCTTCATTGGAATGTATTGATGTGACATGATTGATTGCAGATGAAAAGCTGCCATCCATCAATCCCACACACGCTTGTGTTGCTGTAGGGAAAAAAATGCACTGGTAATTATTCTGAGAGCTTAAATGAGCATGCTCATGGACAGCAGCATAGGCCATTAGTTTTTTTCCAAATATCCTGCACATTTTCACAAGTTTCCATTCTATTTTTCTTCTGTAATTCAAAAGTGTAATTGAGCAGCGATATACTTCATGTTAAATCTTCTGATTTAATGAGCTGTCAGCTTCCATGAAGAGGCTTCTAGAATCCTTGCTTTTCTTCATGAAAGCTTCAAATCTCACATGGCCATTAGTTCAGCTTCTAACATTATCACGTGTTTGAACAACCTTGACGGAAACCTTTAAAAAAATCATTGTCTGGAGAAACTGCAGGGAACTCCTCACTGACTGTGACTAAGAATTCTGCACGCATTTCCTGACTTTTCTAATGGCTTTTTGAAAGAAATGTTGTGTGCCATATTAATTAACATTGAAATTTCCCCCAATCTCAGTGTGTGAAAAGCCTCTCAGCCATCACGGTCTAGTGTGTCTCTCCTGCAAAGTGCTGTACCACGCAGTAAACAAGTGGTGTGTCTGTCCTAGCGATCTCTAATGACCCCATGCTAATGAGCTAATGGGGATCCAGCATGATACTGTTGTCCTGCCTCCCAGCTTCATTGGCCATAGCTAATTGTCACAAGCCTAATGGCCATTTAAATGAGCAAAATAGAATATGGACATGTGTATGTGCTTTGAATTAGTGGAGTAGCGAGGATGGTATTGATTTTTACACAAGAAGACGTGAGCCATAGGCAAACAGTTGCCATGTGTTTCCACCACTTGCTTTGTGTTTGCTTTGCCTGTCAGGTATCTGTTTTGACACTGTTGGTATTCTAGTTTGATTATTTCCACCCCAATGCCATGACGAGGTCAATCTTGATATTGTATTTCACAGCAGATAGCTGCTTTCCCCTCCTGATTCCAGCAGCACCATCACCTTTGTGTTGGGCACTGAACCAGAACTTTGCTATATTCAGTTTGTAGAGCTGGCCAGCCACAAGCTCTAAAGCTATAGCAGTTGTTTGTATTTGTTAGTGGTCCCTGTCCCATTTTCTGGGACACTGAACCAGAACTGAACCAATATGGTCCATTGCCAGGTGCCACCCAATGTTTTCTTTTACTTGAGCATAATTCGATGTGGTGCCATTCATCGTGGTGCATTCTTTCACAGATCAGTGGGATCTATTTGAGATTCCTTCTTCACATTATTTCATTCTTCGAAGCATCAGGGGTGGCAAATAAGGATGATGTGCAATATTGCAAGAAGAATTTGTTACACCTGGCTTATCAAGACCACTGCAGACAGAGTGAGACGCTGTGATTGAAATGATAATCACAAACAGTTTTGGAGGAGAAAAGTTAAAAAATGTATTGTTTTCACTCAGGTGGAGCATAGAGGATATTATTTGGTGGATGCTACCGTTTTGTACTTTTCTACATTCCTCACCCATATGCAGCTAGACGCTTGCAGTTTATAGCTAGAGTAGTGGTACTCACATTAAAGAAACATTTGAGTTGCACCATCTTTTAGCCATAATTACACTCATTAAGCACTTTTGATACAATGCACGCACCAAGAGAAAGAGGAAATGAGAGGTGCAGACAAACAAAATCAGTCCTCTTTCTGCACTTTGGAGCACCAATTAGCATATGATAATTAGTTATGGACAATTGGCCTCCTGGATGGTCTCATTAAAAAGCATCACACTGGGACCTCATTAGCACGCTAATATAAGGGGAACTGTTCGACCTGTATTACTCTGGTGGATGGATCTTGTTTGCATTGCAGTGGTGTGTTCAAGGCCTAAGATTTCTAAAGTCTCCTGTAAAGGGAAGTCAAGTGGTGCATTTGATTTGATCATGACTGAACTTGTTTTTGAAGTTTTATGGATACCTGAGCATTATATAAAGTGTTTACAGAACGTTCATCATGTGCTCAGTATTCCCTGGTGTGTAATTATTCATGGTGAATGGACTGATTGCAGTCTCCTTGATGAGTACAGCCGGAGAAGACAACAACAGAAAGGGGAAAAAAAAGGTGCTAATTTGAAGGAAGTTACACATAATGTCTTCAAATCCCCCAGCTGCTTTTAGTACCTGTCATCGACGGGAAAGGTTACAGTCACTTGCTGCCAGCTGAGGAGACTACAGAAGAAGCAAGAGAGGGAGAGGAGTCTCCCTGGATCTTATCAGAGCAGGCCCAAACATTACAGTGTTCCACTTCCCTGCCCTCTTCTCTCTGGGCCTTCTCGGAGTCTCTGACAGCTCCAGGTTGTTTCACAATAACCCAGCAGAAGGCTGTACAGAACCATGCAGCATGGATTAAGAGCAAGGACCACTATTTCTGCTTTTCATGAACTCATCTACTCCAGCTTTTGAGAGGAGAAGTGAGTCATTGTTAGAGAGACTCCATTTTAAAGACAGTTTCAGCAGGACTTACTAACAAGATTTGTTTCATAACAAGGAGGAGTGCAGTGCTGCATGATGAATTATTGATATGAACTTGGCAGTGACCTGCCATAGATCAGGGCACAGAAGTTCAGTGCTGTAAATCCCTGGCAGCACTCATTATACAACAGAGACAGCTTCAGGAATGTGTCCCCCAGTAGCTTTGTTTTTGTCCTCAAGGAATAGCTCTCTGATGTTATTGGGTGGCAGATGGTAAAACCACCGTGTGGTAACAGGTGTCAAAAGCTAAAGCTGCTAGAAAACAGTAACTTCAGTAGTGCAAATTGCTCTACAAATCCTGAACCTGAATGTACAATTTCACTGGATGGATGTGTTTCCTCTGAGATTTAAGGGACTCGCGGAAGCCACACAGTGTTTTGCAAGTCCTTAAAGATCTATCTGCAGAAAGGAAAAAGAAAATCCAAATGTAAATCTGTTTTGAAGAAAAAACGTTTTTGTTGTTTTTTTGTTTTGTTTTTTTTTGCAATCCTTTCTCTTTGTTTTGACTTTACCATCTAAGTCATGAAGACACAGTCAAAGCTGTTTGAACCTGGTTTATTTATATTTATGATTTTCTTTTTTACTGAGTACACAGCACCCACTGCTCATGAGCCTGCTAGTAGTGCAATCAATTGGCTCCACTGGTGAGTAACTTCAGCTATGATCATATAGTAAGACCTATAACTAATAATCACATTTGCTACGATGAAATGGCAACAGCATGCAGAGTGTCATTACTCAAACTAATACAGTGGATGCATAATAATAACCTGAAGCCCCGCCAAGATCCGACTGAGTCGAGCAGCAAAAAAACAATGGCATCTATCATATTAATTCCAGATAATTGTCTATACCTATTAAGTCACCAGGACCATGGCTGGCTGAATCTAATTGTCTGACCTTAATAACGATTGGATATGCTTTCTGTAGCTTGGCCAAACAAGATAAAACACAGCAAAGGCAGAGGGGAGGGTTTTGGAGCTCAAACCAAAGGCAAAAATGAAGAAAAGTGCAGCAAAAGCCATTCATAACAGACAGTGCAGCTAATGGAGTCAAAGTGGTTCCCAGAGCTGCATGTAATGAAAGTCATGAATAAAATCCATACTCTCACTGTGTGGGGAGTGATACTGGAAAATAGAAAAGACTATACATGATTTTTTTTGTGTTATGATGTCCAAGTGAGCTGGTATAATTGTACCAAAAGCAGTGAATATTAGCTGCTTCAATGATGTACCCTTGTTAGTTTTGATTAGCATTTGATATTTTTGGACAGGAAACAGGGACTTCCTGCTTACTCTCAGGCCGCCTGTTCAAAACTGCGCTGAGTGTTTGGTTCTAAAAACTGTATTTGGACTCCTAATTTAGGATTACGGACTCTGAATCAATTATTATACAGAATGCCTAATGTTATGTACTGTCCTAACATGTTGTACTTTGTGCATACTTGGATTGGACTGTAAGCCTGTTTAGTGGCTTACGGTTTGAATAATGAGACACCAAAGAGAGACACCAAAGAGACAAGAGACAACAAAGAGAAAAAAGCGATGATCTAAAGAAGTCTCGAGGTTTTTTGACAGGATAAGTTACTGTGTAGTTCTATGAAATGGGTGCAATTTGAGTCCACAACATTAGATGAGATTAAAAATCCATAAAAATCTCTCTAACTGTATTTCCAAAGTTTCAAGCTGTTAAGATATGTGTTCTTAATCACATAATAAGAGATAATGCTATTTTAAAAGAAAAATATACAATTTTTTATCATTTTTAATTAGCACATGGCCATTTTTGCCAGATCCGCAATGACCAACTAGAAACAAAAAAATGTTTTTTTTACTGAACTTTTATTGTTTTTCTGGATGAAATGGATGTCTTTGATACTATAAACTATATTTATTAAAATAATAAATATAATTTTTAGTTAAAAAAAATACAATTTGAGTGTGTACCTTAGTTAGACTTACCCTGTCACATTTACTTTTTTGTCTATAAAAAATATACTCTTATTTTAGATGACATCACACACAGGAAATGACATCATGTGAGCCTCTGTACGAGCCAAGTTCAAAAGCAGGCAAGTTTCCACACTAATTTATGGGGGTCATCGTCTGACAGTGTGACAAGAATCTTACTTTGGAGAATTTGAAAGGTTTTTAAAAATCCTAAATTTAAATTCTAAACTTTTCTAATTCATTTTTTGCTGTTAGGGAAAGAAAAAAATGTACAGAAAGTCAAATATGGGTCATCTGAATTCTCTTCTTCTTTATTTATTTAGAAAGTTGCATTTCCACATGTTGGTTATTTTTTTCAGCGGTTGCAGTGTTAACAACCCATAGAAATGACAGCAAAACCTACATATGAACATCCAGTACCAATTACTGGCTTTAAAAGTCAACCAAAGATGCTGTGTCAGAGATTTTCAGTATATATTTTTGGTGCGCCCAAAATATTTGACCAGGAAGAACTTTTATTTGGAACAGGGATTAAGATTTTTCTCCCACACTGCCATATGTCTGATTTATTTGCCAGTAAAACATGCACCCCTATTAACCTGTCTTATTGTGGCTCCTGATAGAGGGGAAGGGAGCCCTGATCGCTGCTCAGAATGAAGGGGCATCAAGATAATTAAAGTTTCATTCCCAGCCAACATGCAACCTGCTCATGATCAGACTTTGAAAGCCCCTCTGAGTAAAGGGCTGTCCTGTGATGGTCCAAATGGGCTTTTCTTGTTTGCTAAAATCCTCTCGCTCTCAGGCTCTTTGGCTTTAGAGGGATTTGTGCAGAAGTGCCAGGATGTGCACCTTTGCATCTCTGCACTGTCGTGTGTACCTATTTTGCTTCAGAGCATTTCAAAATTTTGGTCTTTGGGGCTGTTTTTCTTGCCAATTGAAGCAGCGCAAAAATGACTTCTTGTCTTTATTTTGGTTTGAAACAGCGTTTGATGCCCAAAGACCCACTTTTATAATCTAGTAGCAGAATCACTCATATATTGCTTAATTTTCACATTTCTTTCTTCCTTCCTTCCTTTTTTCGTTCTTTCTTTCTTTCGTCCTTCCTTCCTTTACATTATATTATATATAATTTATGTATAATAAATATATAAATAGATAAATATTATTACCCTGTGTCGAAACTGCACATGACAAATAAACAGTCTTGAATCTTGGTTTACACTAGGACTTATTTACCATGTATATGCGGTCTTTGATTAAGACAAATTTACATATTTGCTTCATAAGAGCTGAAATTGCTAAAGGTGATGCAATTTTATAAGACTGGCTTGTACAGGGTTCCCTGAAACTTTCAATGCAAAAGTCCTAAATTTCTTATGAGCAATGCAAGCCTATTGATAGTTTAATGTGTTTAAAAGTTTAGTCAGGGAATGCTTTTCACAGCATATTGCTACACCATATTTACCTTACCTTAACTGTATCATGTGCATTTAACCACCGACCAATCTGATGCTTTCTAAACCCTGAACTGGACCAACACACCAAATCCCAGATGAGAGTCTGAAATTATCATACAGATTGAAGTGATTTCCGGTGTGTGATTTCTCTGATTTCTAGTATTTAGGCCAGAGGCAGGAGGCCTGACTACCCTGAATAGCCGCTGATCAGCTAAGGGATGCAGAGCTGCTGGAGGAGAAGCCCAGCAGGATCCTGGCTTGTAGCTGAAATAGATTTTTGCACTGGTCAGGCTGATGTGCGTACTTTAGTTTTGCAGGGATCACTGGTGGCCACTGACTGCATGGTCAGACAGTGAAGGCAATGAATAACTAATGACACCAGAAATTTATTTGAAATTACAGGGAAGAAAATTAGTTTTTGTTTTAATGGGGAAATCTATCTTTTGATTTTGTAGATCATGGCAGCTCAATCCATCACGATCGATACAGTATTTTTATTCTTTTTTTTTTTTAAACAAAAGGAAAAATCAACATTTTATTACAAGCTTAAAGGATTTGTAAGAGCATATTGGACAAAGCTCTTTAATAATGGATGCTCAGCGCATATTTTGTACATTTAGTTCTACTTCCAACATGATTTCCTTGTCTGTAGTACATTGTATATCTTGCTCAGAATTAGGATTTCTTAATAAGTCATGTCAGTATTGGATGAGCCCAGACCATATCATTTATTAGCAGCAGACATGTTCTATGCTAATACAAGCAGAAGGGTACATTATGTAGTAGGGGTGGAGGGTAAGTGCGTGGGAGTTGGGTTTGCTGGATGGTCATGTAAAAATGTAGGTGGTTCCCATCAACAAACCTGGATCAGATCTTGCTTTTTGAAGTTTTATTGAAAAATATTTATGTAGATCTGAACGGAGTGTAATACCTATAATTGCTGTCATAAGTTAAATTAGATTTGTATTTTCATAGATAGATAGTTTAAGATTTAAGACATATGACAAAGGATCTCCTGAATCTCTGTCCTGCACTGCATTGAGATCAGTAATGTGTGTATAGATAGATAGATAGATAGATAGATAGATAGATAGATAGATAGATAGATAGATAGATAGATAGATAGAT
>JBAFTA010000013.1:28837389-28850941 GCA_036919975.1 Melanotaenia parkinsoni | reverse complement strand
CATTTTATACTACAGACTGCACATTTCATGTAAATACACTACTTTACTTTTATTTTATTTTTATGTACATAATTTTTAATTTCCACTCATATAGTTTTTCAGTCTTAATGTTATATGTTCAGTTGGCTTGTTCATATCTTATGGTTCATATTTATTTATTTATATGTAGGCACCGTCAAATCACAACAAATTTCTTGTAATGAAAGTTACTTGGCAATAAATCTGATTCTGATTCTGATTCTGATCAGTCTCTTAAGCCCGGTACACACATAATGATTTTTGTGCTGTTTTTGTCCCGATTTAGCCTCTTCCTGACCTCAGACAGCAAACACCTGATCATCGTGAGACTTCCCTGTTCAATTATCATTTGGTCTGTGGTGTGTTACGAGCCAATTTGTCTCGAATATACCCTTCAAAGTGGGTAGTAGCCGACAATCGGGAATATTGAACATATTCAAAATTTCAGAGTCGATTTCTGAGGAACACAGATGACTTGTGCATTCTGACTGCGTGGATGGTGATGTGGTGCGGAATGTAGCCATTCAGAGAGCAAGCTGGCTGGGGAACAAGGAAGTAAATAAAGTCTGTGTTTAGCTGTCTCAAATCTGTTTTTTTTTTTTTTTCATTCTGGCTTTTTCTGTTAACAGTACTCCCAAGACCACCATCATTCCCTCGTCCTATATTTCCCCTTCCATACTGTGTGTTGTGTTTTCTGATTGTTACTATGTTTCTTCTTTGTTTTTTGCCAGTTGTTGCTATGGTTCTTCTTCTACGTTTTTACGTATGTCCGGCTCGATGGACTAGATTATAGATGAGTTGCCGGACAGCGTCGTCATGTGTGTTGTTCTGTAATTAGATTATCGGCGCACACCACACATTATGATCAAAACTGTTTAATGCCTGATTTTTTATCTTCACGTGTGAAGTCTTGAACCGATAAAAAATCTCATAAGATTAAAAAAATCATTGTGTGTACCAGGCTTTTAGTAGCATGCTGGGACTGAGAAGTGGAATGACCAGTGGCTTCCAGTCGGGCTGTGAGTGTTGACCCTGTCCTCACAGGGCTGGAAATGTTACTGAAAAGTGAAAATGTTACTGTAACTCTTTTGAAAAAGAGGGAATGTGTTTAAAGGAACTCATCCATGGCGAGGTCACATTTTATGGGGGAATCTTTTTGTGGAAAGATTAACCTTAAAAGCTAAAATCCAACTTGATATTTAATTTCAACTGATGTGTCATTTATGATTGGTGAGTGGTCCTGCCCCTGACTGATCAAAAAACAGCCATGAGTATTCATGTTAAGTTATTGCAACTTGTTCTGAATCACATGTGGACATAGTTTTAAGAGTCTGTCTGTCAGTAGTTGGGAAAGTGTGGGGTATTGCAGAATGTCTGTTTTGTTGTCTTTTAGTGTATACCTCATTATCTGCGTTGTTGGATCCTGTCAGCATTTATATGATGATTTTTTTTTTTTTTTTAGCTGACTCAGCATGTCAGTATGGCTTGAGATGAGGTCTACATGTATATAGTAACCCAGTGCTTCTCAGTCAACACACAGTAAGAGGAAGATGAGGAAGCATTTGAAACAACTTGAGCATTTGCAGAGATCGCTTTTGCCATCTCGTTGGAATGACGAGCCCCTCTTTTTAGCCCCTCTCTAAGCTACTTTACCTATTCACACATTAACCAAACAAGCTGGCCTGATTCTGTGCTAGTTTCACTAATTTTGAGGTTAATTTGGCACTGCTTGCTTCACTGGGTCTCTGGAGTGATGTTTGAATAACATTAAAGGAATCTTTATTCTTGAACTTTGGTGTTGTGTAGTGTTGCATATAAAATGTCATTCTGGTATATCCCTCATACCATCTCACTAGTCATCAGTAAGTAGCATTACACACAGTGACCACACGTTAAAATTTTGGTTGCATCATATGTCATCATGGCATCAAAATCTGCTCCATTGATAAGTAAAAAAAAGTGGGAGTGAGGTCCCCTTTATTTTGTTTTTTTTCTGTCATGTTTTTTCAGAGGCAGCGTAGAAGGGGGTCAAAGTGGACCCCCCCCCCCCCCCCCCCCCCCTCCCCCAATTCCACCTCGGTCCATTTAAAATTGTATCTATCCGCAACAACGGTGCATTAGTCTGGCTTTGCAAAGGTTTGTGAAAAGGGCTTTAGAATATATGAATATGATAGTTCCAGGGAATAAATATTTCTAACAACAGGGATGCTGTGTGTTTAAAAAGTGAAACTACAAAGACAATACAGTACATGTAGATACAACAAACTTCATGTCTTTGATGTATTTCATGTCTTCACTGACACTTTTTTTTTATCTTGTACCACACTCTTTGAATTGTGGGGTCTGTTTGACTGACAGTTTCTCATCTCCTGCCTTTGACAGCTGCAGCCTGTATGTTTTCTCCTGCTTTAGATGCACCCCCAGACACCCTGGCAGATTTCACTCTCTTGCTCGCTGTCTGTCATTCAATTCTGTGCTGACTTAGCACTCCCCCTCAGAGAGTAGAGACATCAACAGATCCATGGAGAAGATCCGGCCATTCAGACTCCCTTCCTTTCTCTGTGTCAGCTTTTCTTTCTCGTTGTGTGTATAAAGCCATAGAAGGGGCAGGCTTACACCTCCTGCCCCTTTCAAACAGCTTATTTGACTGCAGCAGGCTCATTGGTTGAGCTTGCACTCATCTGCAGGGACTGGGCATAGAGAACAGGCAAGGTCAGATGTGCAAGGATTCACTCGCACAACACACACACATTCTCTGTTCTTAATTAGCATTAATCACTGGGCCTTTTGTAAATGCTGCTGGCTGCCAATTATCAATGATTCTGCGCTATTAGCTGCTGGGAAGGTGACAAGGGTCAAGGCTGGCCTTTTTCACTGGACATTATTCTGTAGAAATCTGTGTGGTAATAGCGATGAAAGAGCTTCTCTTACATATTTATGATAATTACCATTTAGCTAGAAATGTTATACCAGCAGTAGCCATTTTCAACAGTAGGCATATTTTGGCTAGAACACAGCTGCATTAATTAGTCCTTGAATGATTTCTGACAATTAAATCTTTTAAGTGCTGAGGTGTTCTTTGGGTTAAAATTTCCAGCTATATTTAGAGATTTAATTGATAGTGTGACTAAAACTGGTCAACAAATTAATTTATAATGTGCTTAGTCTTTGGAGCAGTTGTCTAAATGAAAAAAGAATTAATTTATTAGTGGAAAATATTAAAATATATTACAGATAATATAATCCAGAACAAGAGGACATATTGAATTCTCTATTTTTTTTTATTTATTTATTTATTTTTTTGTATGTTAGCCAATGAATTTGTTCAATATTTTATCTCCATTTCTTTCCTTACTTAATTTTTGAATTTATCATGAAATGAAAAGTGTAAACAGCAGCTTGGCACCCCATGCTAGCCGCCATAAGGCTGCTGCACCTCACTCACTGCTATCTTCTCTCATTTCTCCAGTGTTCTTCCATCTCTCTGACATGCTCTAAACTATATGAGGTGGAAATTGATGCTGGATTCCAACATGGCACCCATGGACTTTAATGAAAATTGCTCGGCATGCGTGTGAGCCAGAAAAAAAAAAAAAAAAAGTTTTCTAGCTTCCAGCCTTGCTTCTGAGTTGAACATCCACTCTGTACATGCTCATTAATGTTTCCTCTGCTCACTCCACCCGCAGGTTCCCACTCAGGGCGTAAGCTTTCATGAAAATAAAGCTCATCTTTTAAGGCCTCAGGGCAGTTGTGCAAATATGAAAAATCAATGGATTAGATTTTCAAAGCAGAATTCTTAATATAAGTAGTTCAAGGAAAACCTTTTTATAATCAGAGTAGAAAAAATATTATAAAATGAATGTGGGATGTGTGATTAAACTATTTTTATTGTTTACGTTCCTAATATTTAAGTCGATTATTGGGGGACAAAATAACTACAACACTTCTATGTTGTACTGGTAAAGGCCGTCTAGTCTTGGTTCTGCAGAAAGTTGTCTTTGTGTAGAAGGTCTGTAGAAACTTTAGTGAAAACAAGTGAGTCTGGTTTGTGGTTTATTATGTCAGGAATTGGACGTTTTTTGGGTTATTTGAACTTCCACAACAAAATTGTTATGAGTTATGTATGAGTTTCATAGCAATAGGTGTGTTCTAAAGCTTTGAACTGGAGAAATATCTGTCAGTTCAGTGTCCCACCATTATTCATAGAGTCAGATGAACTTGCCTAGCAACTGAAAGAATTGAAAATCTTGGGAGTCCATAACTTCATTTGTGGATGGAAGAAAGCAGTTGGGTTTTATACCCTTTATGAATAAATCCTTTATTTTTTCTGCTCCTGTAAGTTTGTATTTTGGTGTTTTTATAAAGTCGTTTCTATAGGGTGAAAAACAAGAAAGTTGAACAAGAAAGCAGCTCTGGCTTTCATCACCCCATGAGTTTAATTTACCCACAACATTGCAGAACCTAACAGAGAAGGACCCTAGTCAAATGAAACACAAGTGATTTACAAACTTTTAATGAGGTGACCACTGCAAACTCTGGCATGCTTTGACTCAGTTTGTTTTGTTCCAAGGAAAGGTTTCCTAGCCACTGTTCTCAATGTCTTTTCATAAAAAGCTTGACCAGCTCTACTTTTATTATGATGTCATGAGGAACCCAAATCAACCTTGATTCGAACAGCCAAAAACAACACAAATATGATATGGGGTTTGGTCAGTATCAGAGGCTGCAGTCTAAGAATCATCATTTTCAACATCAGTCTTGGCACTTTTCACATGTCATGTACACACATTCTTTCCTTTTGCTATATCATTTTATACTGTTAATGTAACATAAATGGTTAGGGTTCGGGTAAAAGTACAAGGCAGGTATTACGGCAGATTGGACACCATATTTATTATGTTAAACACAACAGACCATGAAGCATTGAAGCCTGTCTCTTTGTAGGTATGAACACAACAGCTGTGGTCCTAATGTAAGATTCTGAATAGTTATTTTTACTCCCGTAAGGAGCCTAGTAAGCAAACAGCATATAAGGCATTTCAATTGGCAGTGTGTTTTCAGGGTAAATGCTAAGTACCTAATTTTTGCTCAGTGTGCCTTCTCTATTAATGGATTGACTAAGTATTTCTTTGGAAACACATTAAAATAATAGCTCTGCCATCTAGCAGTGTTAATACACTTTCACTGATTGTGCTGATTTCATGCTACCAATAAGATGTGAGAACAGACAAGGATCAAACCATCAGATTGAATAGTGCAGGATAATGTAGTGGAGGCTTGGATTACTGCCTTGTGGTATCTCCTTCTCTTTTATAGCACGATTTGTAGCAAATACAACACTGTTAACACCTGAAAGTGCACATTAAATTGTAGGAACATATATTTAAACAAAGCAAGTCAATGTGCTGACATAAATTACGACATGACAAAGCAAAACTTAACCTGCATTTGTGCAGAGAGCAGATTATGAAAAATATGTTAAATTAGCTATTTATGGGCCTGCATGTTGCATTGTAGAACAAAGTAGCATTAGATTGGGTTGGATGGGGATTGACTGTGGAAGCCTTACACAAGCAGTGAGCCAAGAACTGGGGATTTAAATCAGTGGCAATGACCTATAGACCACTTGAAGTTAACAATATCAAAGGCAGCATTACTGCTGTAACATTAAGGGGCAAAATAAAGGCACTAAAACAAGACATGTTGTTAGTGTAAAAAAGTGACATGTATGTGCTTTTTGACTTAATGTTATATTACCCTTTACTGACATGACAGTAAGACAGCAGCATGCTATGAAAAAGATTTTAATGGGAGCCAACCCGCAGAGCAGCAGCAGCAGGGGCTTTGATTGGCCAACTGTTGTCTGTTGCATGCTGCTGTTGCCTTCTGCTGTGCATAAAAACAGGCAGCAAGAGCAAATGTGAGGCTCAGAGCTTACCAGCTGGCAAGTCACATCACCTTCCAAATAAAGCTTTACTCACATGCTCAAGTGCTAAACTTATCTCACACATATACGTATTTAAAGGTGCGTTATTATCTCTATGCAATGCTATTGATGGGTTGAAATAGTGAACACAGGTAAGCTAACAACTGCTTGAAGATGAACACGAACATAATTTCTTTAGGATTTCACATTCAGTTGCTCTTGTAGCTCTGTTGTGGGTTCTACTATCTCCTGATCATAGTGTGTGTCTTAGACTGTGAGTTCTTTGTCTTTTTGTTACAGTTTTTGACCTTTGCATTACCACATTTAATGTTTTAGCTTGACTTGATAAATTATTTCCAAACTATCATGCTTTTGCTGTTTTTCCTGTCCACACCAGGTTTCAGTTCCTGATTGCCACAGACCTGCATTCATCACTTCCCTCAGCATATGCTCCCAAGTTTCCTTTGTTAATCCTCATATCCTCGTTATCATCTCCCCCATGCGAGTTTTTTTCTGTTCCTGCATCTCTCTGTTTCTGGATTGACCTGCTGCAGCAGTGCTCTCTACTTATGTGACGGCGTAACAATGAGCTGAAAGATGCTAAAGTGTTTTCACTTTTACAGTTTGGGGAACTGAAAAATAAGCTGTCTTATTTTTTACCTGATTTCCTGCAAATGTAAAGTAATAACTCCATTTTTACATGACATTCGATTGCCTTCTAAAACTCCTCATCTACATAATTAACCGTTGAATGCAGCTCAGAGACATGTCTTTGTTTAACAAGGTGTAGCTGCTCATGTCTGAGTAAAGACGGGAAATGTCCATCATCTTTGATGACTTTTTTATGTGGATTACTCTGTTGTTCTTTTAAGCCCTTGCAATCTAAGCAACAAGTGTCAGCCGACATTAGAGGTTGCATTGTTAATTCATCTAAAGTTCATTGTTTCCAGTCTGGGAATTGCTCCCTGTGTAAGATTTCTCTGTGTAACGCTGCTGCGACATGGCAGCTGTAGATAGAACCTGCTGCTTTCTGAGGGACTATCATTTAAAAAAAGTTACTGGCCATGATCTTATAGACAAAAAGTTATTCTTTGAACTTAAACTTTGCTTTAGCTTCTCTGCTTCTCTGTAATATCTTCGCACTTAGTTTATGAAAGCTTAGCAGTTTATTTGATGCCTGGACATTTTAGGGTGAAGTTTTTCTTTGTTTCTTTTGAAAGACAAGATCATGGGCTAGTAATCTAGTCATTGTTGGTCAATATTTTAATAATGAGCTTTAGACATTTGCCTATCTTCTTTACTACTGAATGAAGATGGAGTCATCCCCTGAGTGAAGGATACAGCACAGAGCTGTGGAGGAGGGGAAAAAAAAGCTAAATAAATAATGGAAGCAGAAGGGAAAGGGGGATTTGAAACTCATTTGCATCGCACAATTGATTCCTCGCAACTACCCTGTCCACGATGTCAGTCATTCCATCTTTTGAGTTTTAATTAAATCCCTGACTTAGTTCTGTTCGAAATTCTGATTTGAAGCTCCAGTCAATAGCAGCAAAGTGTCCAAAGATTGGGGCCCGTTCACTAAATCAATTCCAACAATGCTTCCAGGCCCGTACCTCCTCTGAGGAGTCAGCTATACAATGAGTGTCAGAGGAGATAATATCTATCCGCTTGTAACCCTGCCATCACTGCTTGGTAGGGGTGGAAGTGGGGTGGTAGTGGGGTGTGGTGGAGGTGGGGGGGGTGGAGGCAGAAGGCCTATCAGTTATTCCTCCTCCTCCTGCCTCTGCATGATACCATCACATTTTACTAAATTATAATGTGATTGCTGCTCACAACAGATGGAAATGAAGATTGAATTATCCACATTTTAATGGATTTGGAAACACATGGCATATAGATTACATAATCATTCTTCCTACATATTGCATGATAATACACTTTTTACATTTACCTAGATTTAGTGCTTACCCTTATTACATAATCGCTACACATGCTCATTAATATTAGATGCTACATTATGCACATACAAGTTATTTGTTCACATTAAAGCCAATAAAATCTGGTTAATTTGCATGCAAGCCTCCCCCAGCTGCCTCATAATAAATTTCAAGAGGAAAATTGTGATGATGAAGCACAGGGAAAATAGGAGGTTTCCTTAAAAAATACAGAAGCAGAGGGGTAACCTCCATGAACAGGACCAGTGAAGACCCAGGTGCCCGCTTCCGCTCATTACGCCTCACCTCCGGCAGGTTCTGTGTTGCATTTCTAATGGAATGGAGAGGAGAGCAACAGCTTTCATTTCACATCTCACACTCGAGTCATCTGTCAGAGCTGATAAGCTCCAATTTGGTGAGAGGTCAAGTGAAATATTAACAAGGGCCTACAGCAAACCACCCCAATCAATTACAGTATGATATATTCATAAATCAATGGGACCGAGCTGACAGCTGAAAGACTATGTACTTGGTAGCAGTGAGACTGACATATTGGCATTTGAGGCAGATTAAGATTTTCCATTTTTGGTGGTTAGCAGCCAGTGTTTACAGACTGCAGGTAAATATTTCAGCTTATCTAACATATTAGTGTTAGTTTAATTGTTTATGAGTCATTTCCACTATAACGGTTTCCATTCTTGGATGAAACAACAACCAAGGGATCCCATAGTGGTCGATTTGTGACCAAAATTTTAAAAAGCTGCTCTTAATAATTCGATAAAATCCACATGTAATTTAATAAAATTTAAAACACTAAAAATTTATCTATTTACATGCATTTATACAGAACTTAGTCTTTTTCTTCCCAGTCTTAAGAGCACTTTTTATTTGTCATACACACATACGCTGATGAGGGCATTAGAGGCAGCATGGGCTTCGGTGTCTAGTCCAAGGACACTTTGCCATGTGGTCAGGGGAAGCCAAATCAAACTATCGACCTTCCAACTGGCAGACGACCGCTCTACCTTTTGGGGCAGCTGTGGCTCAGGAGGTAGAGCAGCATGGTAAAGTAAAAAAAATATGATAAAATACAGATGACTCAGCTGTCCTCTGTTTATGGCCCGCAGTGTTTTTCGGTTTTAAAGGAAGTTGAACACTAATAAAACTTGTATCGTTGCTTCAACTTGCTGCTACTTATCAGATGTGTATGCTCAGATAAGACATTTCCTGCTGCTAAAACTGCCTTTGTTCTTTACCCAGCAGACATACGAGAAAGGCCTTTTAACATTCAGTTTTGAAGACATAAAATGATGTGACACCTAATTGCTTGTTAATGTACTTATAAACAAATTCAGCTTTGATAAAGAGGAAAGTCTCATGATTCTGTCAACTTGAGACACAAGTTTACTTCTGCAGGATTATTTTATTTTCATCTCTCTCTCTCTCTCTCTCTATATATATATATATATATATATATATATATAAAAATGGGGTTGTGTTTGAAAAATGTAAAAATATTCAGTGACTTTCGTACAGGAGATGGCAGGCAGGATCCTCTCAGTTTGGAGAATCCGTGAGGAATCAAGTTAGCAGCCACTCACAACATGGCCACTAAAGAGCTTCCTCATGTAGAGAAAACCAGTCCTAAATATTTTATATCAGACAGATTTTTACACTTCTGCATCTGATAGTTATTTTCTCCACTTTTAGTAGCTGTTTTTGATTTTTGGGACATTTGGTGACTTAAATAAATAAATTCTCACAAGGGGGGGTCATGAAAACAACTTAGCTAATCGTGTCTGTCACTCAAATTTCCTACCTGAGCCAATATATAATTTTTGTTTATTTTTAAGTCATCAAGTTTGTTTTGGATAATAACTTGTTGCTACCTTGTGGTGACAGCACACAACCTGGTTCATGCCTTTAAAGTCAGTCAATGGAACCACATCTGATTCTTTAGATATGCTAGACTAGATTCTCTGATATGCTAGAGTAGTGAATAGAAACCCAGCTGCAGTGTGCTTGTACAGTAGCTGGCCAGCGTATATTTGTAATGAGGCATAGCCACACAGATGTTCTTTGGTTTATTGGCAAGGTAAATGACTGATGCAAAAGTAACGCAGAGTTAACACCCACATTACCGGCATGAAACTTTTTAGGCTTTTAATTGTTTTGAACGGTGAAATTTAGCTTGTCCCTTTTTTAAGTACAGCATGTGTTAGCTTACCTCCCCTGCCAAAATTTCACCCTTATTCTCCAAACTAGGAGCATTCTGACACCCATCAGATGGAACACTGTATATTTCTAAGTATTTGAGACAACCCCGGTTAAAAAGAAAGAAAATAATTAATGTTGGTGCTTTCTGGAGCAGTACAAATACTAACCTCACAATTTTGTCTCTTCTCTTTTGCCCATTCCCTCGTTCCCACACAGGACCTGTTGCACACAGTCTTTCAGAATGGAAAGATCGTGAAGACGTACACATTTGATGAAGTCAGAGACAATGCTAAGCTCAAAGAGAGTGAGCTTGAAGAGCTGCTGCACTGAGTGCAGTCCTACTAAACCTAGACACGTTCCCTAAAACCCATAACCCAGCCCCTCCTTCAAACCTTCATTTTTTTTCCCCCTCCAGTATCACTATAGAAAATGGAGGCATGTGCACTGCTAATTTAATCCCAATTTCAAAGCATAAGAACCTCCCTTAAGATTTGCAGTATTTCACCCACAGAAAAATGCTGTTTGTTATCCGGTGGAGAGAGAAAAAAAAAGAAATTTGGAAATTCACACATCTCAGATCAATGATAGATTCAGCGCAAGCGTTAGATGTCCCGGTGTGTGAGTGTTTAGAGAAAGAGAGAAAGTCCTGATGATGAGGTTAAAACAAGTAGTTCCATCTTTGTGCTGCTGCCTCAAATTAAACTTCAGCTTGTTGCACTGGGTGTTGTACACCTTAACAACACTTTTCCACCCGACACACAAGCAGATGAATCGATTGTTGGCTTTTATTTTGATCGGGCCTTTAGTGTTCAAAGTGAGACAGATCATGAGGGAGAGGAATTATCAAGCCACACTAGTGATCGTTCTCTGTGTATTCTGTACAGAAATGTTTCGAGAAAAACAAAAACATCACATGTTAGCTTGTCCATTTTGTGAAGGAAGAAAATGATAATGATGGTATACAGCTGTGCAATGATAACATTGACAGTTAGTTGTTTGCTTCACTTTGGTAGCAAATAAAAACACTTAAACTGTAATTATCCTTAAAGAAAGTATTAACTTTTCCCACATTTCTGTTGCCATTAATTAGTAGTCATGGTCTAAATTATAAAAGCTCTATCGTGTACTTATATTATGCACTCTGTCGACACAAATGCTACTAGTGCATCTCTGAAGGAGTATAAATGATCATCTCCTTGCTATTATCTTGCCCAACACTTATTCGCATCATGGAAGTCCAATCCCACACACACACAAATGGAAGGAAGGTTTATCCATCCGCTATGTTTTCAATGTTGAGCTATAAACATTTATAATGTAGTGTTTGTCATAATCCTGTCCTAGGGAGGGTCATTTACTTGGGATTGGATCTTCATGATGATGAATGCCTTGCCTTTTCTGTGTAAGACCAAGAAACGATAAAAAAAAAAACAAAAAAAAGTAAAAAAAGAATAATAAAAACATCTCAGAAGTCATCTTCACTGGACTGAAGATGATAAAAACTTAAATATTAATGAAAGATTACATAATGTATGTGGTTTCTGGGCTGAAATGTATGTTAAATGTTGGTCCTGATGTGCGTGTGTTTGTGTGTATTGACATTATCTTCCTTTAAAGGACTTTGTCATATTCCTTTATGCAAAAATGCTTGTTAACGGAGGGGATAGAAAGCACTCTTCCTTTTACGTTTGCTGGCCTTTGAATCCGAGAGTACACCCAGTGTTGCGGTGATTAGACAGGTGGTGAGGGTGTGCGTGGTTTTCTTTCAATACGCCAAGCGAGGACATTTTCTGACACTAAAATGTACCCACCATGCTTTGGTAGAAGAAAGAGCAGAGGCGCTCAGCAGAAACATTGCCCTCAGTATCACTGCCTTAACTCATGAGAGGCAAAGCAAACTTCAACAAAGGTGTCTCTGGAAGAGTGCGAACATGTCTGAGTTCATCGCCCTGGTATAGATCGGCTCATTCTCGTCCCTGAGTTTTTAATCTGTCCATTCGGAGCTCTTTTAGGTAACCTTTTTTTAGGTTTGGTGGGTCTCTTTGTTTTGTTGGAGTGAAGGATTGCAGAGGACTTGGGAGCTGGTGACATCACAGTAAACAAATATTTGAGTGGAAATATCCAGAGTTCTGCAGTGAGGTGCTAAGCGCCAAAATTTAAAATATTCATGATACACATGAGGTGAATGCTTCTGATTAATGAGAGAAAAATGCCATTATATTTTACCCATTAATGTCTTCCTTATTACATAACCAACAACCACATCTTTACTTTTTAATTAGCAAATGTTGGCGCTCTATGATGACGAAAAGGGTTAGCATAGCTGCTAAACTGAGTATGTTAGCATGCTCAGTTAGCATGCCACCGCAGCTGAAGGCAGCCCGTTGAAAAATTGTGAGACTCCAGTTGATCATTTATCCCCCTAATGGGAATCTGTAGACAGACATTTAGCTGCATCATTCACTCTTACCTTGCTAGTCCAGCCTTGAGTATTTTTCCCTTATGCTGCTTTTAGAGCTTTCCTCATTTACCTTAGTCCTCTACACTTTTAGGAAGAAATCTGTGATGCCACTGACTCCCATTTCTTGCCCCTTGGCTCAGATTATCCTGCTGAAACACAAGACAGGCCCATAAAAGCCACAGCTAGATCATTTTATTTCCACTGTTTGTTTCTTTTTCTTTTCTTTTCGGTTTTGAAACTGTTGCTGCTGTTTTGTGACATTACTTCCAGTTATCCAGTTATCACACAGTAGTTGTTAATTTTTCCAATCATGGGGTGCATTTAGTAAAATTTTATTTTAATATTTTGATACTGTCTAAGTTCTTACCTCAGAGAAATATTATTTTGTATGACAAAGGTGAAAAAAAAAATAATAATGCCAGAAATATTGCAGTGAATATCCTTATAATGCGGCCATACTGCCTTCTCACTTGTACATAAACAAGTAGTTTGAAAGCAGAGACGGCAGGTTAGGAAGACAACCACACTAGATAATATTATTATTTTTGTCAGAATGACCATTTTTGTACCAACAGAAGAATATCCAAAACTGCTTGACTGAACTGGCAGTGCGACTGTTTCTCGTGACGTCAAGCTTTTAACTTCTGTTTGTGTGTGTGTGTGTGTAGTCCTGTGTGAATGCCTTGTGTTCAAAATGTATGAAAAAACTGTTTGTGAAATCTTTTTTTCTTTTATGTTACAATCTTATGTATATGTTGGTTCTTCCAAATTCTCTCCCAACACAACTGATATTTTAACTAACATAACTTGCTATATTGTCAACAATACATTGATTAAAGATGCCACCCTGTAAGTTTGAAATGGTTGATTTATTGTGCCCTCTAACTCAAGCTTAAAGATATAATAAAGATATAAACAATGTTTTATTACAAACCCAGGTTCCAATTCAAACACAAAAACAAAACAACCAAAGGTGTCCAAGGTACGGAATATCTA
>JBAFTA010000013.1:28802702-28822442 GCA_036919975.1 Melanotaenia parkinsoni | reverse complement strand
TATATATGTAGTCCAAACTCTCAAAAATGAAATCCACTCTTCAACTCCATGCCCGTGCTCCATGCCTGCCCATCATTAAAAACTGTACTGCTTGCATACTAAATCTAGCTATGTAATGCTTCCTGACCTGGCAGGTTTCTAAGAGATTGCTGATTTAAATCTCTTTTTGCTAAACAGGATCCCCGGGGCTCTGAAGCATTGTCAACCAGCCTGAGCCAACAGTCCCGGTGCCTCGTCCTTTGCGTGGAATGATACCCAGGGCATTTATCAGCTGTAGGTCTTGCTGCACTGACTCTCATGCTAAGTCAGGTGGAAAGCTGTGATTGGCAGCAAATAGGGTGAGGCAGCATTTTAAAGACAGCGTTAAAATTAACCAGCGTAATGAGGACATAAGTGACTTACAGGAGCTGCTGTCATCTCCTTCATTAAGGTTGATATTTATGAGCATCCATCACAGGTGGAGACGCCAGCTCCACGGCTGCGGGTTTATGGAGCATGAATTGTCACCTTGTTCCAATTATCTGCTACCTTTTAAATGTGCTGAATGCTTAAAACCTAAGAGGAGAGGAGAAAGTTAGGGATATTACACCATTTTTTTTCATCATAGCAGCAATAAACTGATTAGAGAAGCAATGCTCAGTGTTCAAGAAGGTTCTAGATGGAGGACTGCATGCCATGACTGTTACACGTGTTAGTGCTTCAATTGATGGTGAAGCCTTGTTTCTACTTGGTTGAAAAGCTTTTTTTTGTTTGCTGGCTTCTATATAAATTTATGAAGTGATAAATGCTTAAACCCCAGTCAGCACTGGCACACAGGCTTCTGTTGTGGCATTCATTATCAGTGTTTAACAGGCGACCCATACAAACGGAGATTTCTAATACTTACTAGTGCTGCCTGTCTTTGATTAATGTTGTTTTTCTCAAAAGCGTAAAGTTGTTTTAAATGATGTAGAAATGAAGCTGTTAATCTAAATAAATATATTAATAAAACACTTTCCACCAAAATGTTTGACATTAGAAACAGATACAGTTGATAAGAGTAAAAACGCAAGACCCAGATTAAAAGAAATTACATAGTAAAACAAACATTTGAGATAATTTGGCAAGAAATCAGAGACTCAAGCTTTCAAAGATCTGCACTGCAAAAACAAGTAGGTCTTTAGCTAATTTAAAATCCTTAATCAAACTCGTCAGTGCGGTTTCAGTTGAAATGTCTAAGTCCCATAATATTAATGTAAATTTAAAAATACCAACCTCTTTTTTGATCCTGATAAGACCAACCCCTTAAAATATGATCTAATCTAAACAGAATGTCATTGAAGAGAACAAGTGCAGGGTTAACTTGATCAGATATAAGAACACAATACAAGCTGCTGCTTCTGGTCCATAAGCAAACTTCAGAAACTTTCAGCGCTCTTCTTGAAGATTATCACAGTAGTCCAAGTGGGATATGACAATGACATTGAGAAAAACCTCAGCATTTTTTAACTCTGACAGCTAGCTTTAGCACCTCACACATAACACAGTAAATAATTGAAATATAAAGTGGTCAAGAATAAAACTTGGGTATAATGATGATTCACTCTTTTTATTCCCATCACTCAGATCTTAGTCTTTGCTTCACAGCGCAGCTGAATGTGATTCTAGCGAAGAAAGACCCATTCTCTACAACAACTGGCAAATAAAAGTATGTCATCAACACAACAATGGAAATCAATCCCAAAGACTACATGATCATGGTCCACACTCTGTCTACTTTTGGGTCGCCAATGCTCGGCAGGGATGATGGCTGTTGTCCTGGCCCCTCAGGGCACGTGCTCCATGGTCCTGGGAGGGGGGGCTCTGGCTAAGAACTTCCTCTGCTGTGTTCTTGGTGGTCGAGGTTGTCCCTGTGGTGAGCACGCTGGTTCTGAGGCTGGTTCATTCACCATTAGCTAATGCTATACTTTTTTGTGTGTTGCTTGTGTTTCTGTGGTTGGTGTGAATCATGTTTACGTCAGCTTTTCTGTTTTTTATAGGTGCTCCCAATGATTGTCTGCTTTGTTTTCTTGCAGAAGTCATAGGATGTTTCTTTACAGGAGTAGCAGCTGGTTGTTTGGTTTTTCAGTTTTGATTGAACAGCTTTTGCTGTTGCTTTGTGTGGTGTGTTTGTGCCCTTTTCCTTCTCTTCACTCTCCTTTTCTGTTTTATTCACTCTCTACCTTCTTTTTTCACGTCAGGTCCAGCATTAATATGTAAATTCAGCAACAGATAATTTGAACACAAAGAATAATGCCTTATTTCCATAAAGCTCCTCGTGTTGGCAAAGCAAATTTGTTTGGCACAACACAGCAACAAGACCTTTATTCTGCCTTTTATGATGCTGGACAGGACAAGTTAAAAAAGAAAAAAAAAATACTTCACCTTCATTCTGCACCATTTTTTGATTTTGCTGGAAACAGTCATTTTACATATCTGTAAGAGTACATCTGCCACTTATTTACAAAACCTTAGTTGAATAAGGGCAAATGAGTAGAATTTATAATTGAGAATAGTGTATATTTTGTAGATAGCTTAAAACAAATTGAGCTAGAGACAAGTATCGTTAAAGCTCAGTTTATAAAAGAAGCTGCATTGTTAAAGCAGAGTTTGTAATAGAAAGCTGTGGAAGGCGAGCTGAGCTCTGGTGGAGTGAGAATTGCTGAGAGAAGGGAGGACGAGTTGACTGAAGGCTGAAGGATAGGCAGCAGGGCTGGCTGAGCAAGAATGAGATCCGGACGTGGAACAGAGTGGAACAGGCAGGAGGGCAAGTGAGTTGAAACCCACTCTAATAGACTGACAATCTGGCAGAGACTGGAGTGTGGAGCTGGGATAGAAATACTACTGGAGTTGATGAATGGTTACTCACAAATGTGAAGAGAAGCCAGGAAAAATAATGTAGGAATAATAGGAGGAAAATGTAAGGAATGGGGGGGCAATATTACTATTTTACAACATTTAAACTCATTGAAATCACGTAATAGTGTAGTGTAGAGTACTTTACTAGAAAAATACATAACAAAGGTTTATTTTATTGGGATAAACTCTGTTTGCTGTATTATTTCTGATGTGCTGGAGGAAGGTGAGGTGAGGTTGTGTAATTATAAAGCTACGACTTTAGAAGGAAATTGTCATGGAACAGTACTGAACACATAACACGTAAAAGAATTAAATAAAAATACACATTTCAAGGTTTATAGTAAGGTATAAATTGCAACTAGCAGGTCAACAACTCAAGTGACTTAAAGTGTGAGAGTAACATTAGTGGTACAATACTGTATGAATGAGAGCAGCAAACCTCAAAGAAGATGGATAATACTTGGTCTCCTGTAGACCTCCGTCTTGGGCGCTTCATGTTTTATTATATACAGTACATGGTTGAAGGAAGCACATTGTACATGGTTGTGCCAGCTTTTAAATTTTCCTTTTTTGCTGCTGCTAAGAAATCAATAACATTCTAGTCATCTGAAAAAATGTGCATAATATCTAAGCTGTAAATCATATTACAGTCAAGGAAATTAATACTTTTTTTTTTGTTTTTGTATCTGCGGCTCTAATGAGTTTCTTAAGCAAACTTCCTTCCTGTTTACAGGGTTATTTAAAAGTCAATTTGATGCCCATTCTTTTATTTTAATTGCATTGGAGTTAATAGCATCCACATTTTATCCACACCACTTGTAAACACCAGATTTATTTATTTATATAGCAACACTAGTACTGATATAGTGGTGAAGTTGGAGAAACAATCTGATCTAAAATATTTGCATATAAAGCATGATGCATGATGAGTATTGATATTTGTTCTGCAAGAGAAACTTGCGAGGAAAATGCCTCCAAAGTTTGCTAGAAACATATCAGTGTGCAGATGGAGCCTGACAATGTTCCTCTGAAAATAGCTCTTCCACAAAAAAGGCACAGGTTACACCATGTTGCACAAAGTACTTTGAGTCTTCATCAATCCAACACTTTGTCCAAAGATGAAAATCACAATTAAAGCTCGAACATATCAGAAAGAAGAAAAGAAAGGGGGTGTTTCATTCGATGCAGGATTTATAATTCGACCAACAAAGAGCAGGAAAACAGCATGTGGCAGGCTGTGTAATAGTTTGTCTTCCCATGTGGTCGTATAAAAGGACAAAGAAAAGGCTGCTGTCCTCCTGAGAGCAGGAGCTGGCCTCAACTTACTTCACTGCTTGTGATTTTTGAATATTTGCCATAGACTTTGACTTCTTATAGCCTGTCCTTCTCTCTGTTTTTTAATTTATGTATTGGGTGCTCATGCAAATAATTGTAGGTGTATTACTTCAACATGAATGGAAGCTGGTTTGAAAAGAAATTAAAAATCTGAAAAGCCAGTCAAATTTGCATCAGACATGCACTGATGGGCAGTGTTCCTCTTAACAGATGCAAATATAAGAAACTGGTTTCTCGCTATATGCTGATGAATAACAAGGCTAAAACTGTTTGTAGATAGTTAACTATTACCAAAATTCTGATTTACCTTCTTTTTTCAAAAAAATATATTTACAGTTTCTTCTTGCAGACAAAGTTAAGATAGATGTTTGTTTTACCTTTACCCTTTGTTTGGGGCGGCGTGGCTCAGCAAGGTAGAGCGTCGTCTCGTAACCCGAGGGTTGCCAGTTCGATCCTCGGCCAAGTCGGGTTCATGTCGAGGTGTCCTTGGGCAAGACACCGAACCCCAAATTGCTCCTGATGGGTCGTGGTCGAGCACCCTGCGTGGCAGCTTCCGCCATCAGTGGGTGAATGTGATGTAATGTAAAGCGCTTTGGGTATCATTCCAGGTACAGTAAAGTGCTTTATAAATACAGACCATTTACCTTGACATTTTTAGACTGGCATCTGCAATCTTCCTCAGAAGTATGAAACCTGAAGATCCGCCAGGTTTTTTGCTGCAAAATCTACATATTTCTAATACAGAGAAAGAATATCAAGGCATGGGGCACCAGTTACAACCTTTATGAGCAGTTTTTTCATGGGGGACTTGGAAACTACAGCCATAAACACAGAACCAACACTTTGCAAACCCACTCTATGTAAATGGTACATTAACAACATCTGGAAAAAATTTTAAATTGACACAGACACGAACTAACGGAACAAATAAAGACTATTTATTTATTTATTGTACAAACATATGCTAATGAAAACATTATATTTAAAAAATTAAGATTTCTGATGGACGGCTGATATATCAATGTGCTGCAACATAACATGATCCATGACACACATAACTGGTCTTCAGTATTGTGATGGGCATATGTGGTTGACCAGTTTCCCCCTGAAGTTACTTTGTGACTGCTGTGGCGCTTTGGCTTTTTGCAGCATTTTACACTGCTTTCTACAGGGACACTGTTTTTTTTATTACAAACATCTCAAAATTCACACTATGACAAAAATGGTTATTTTCGGAAAAACCATGAAGTATGAGAAAAATAGGGCTAAATTCAAAGTTAAAAAGTTACGTGAAGTTAAAAATGCAAAGGGGGTAAAAATGACCTGTGGTTCTAGTGTTAAATTCTTAAATAACTCATAATTATTGCTAATAATTTGTGATTTCAAATTAATTATTAATTTTATCAGGCCCAGTTATAACCTGCTGAGTCATATTTCACATTACAAACGGCCATTAAATTTTTTGTCATTTCATGATGTACTGATACTTTTAAGCTAGCTTTCACTATCTCAAGAATGTGAATTGAAAATACAAGGCAAGTTTAGTTGTATAGCACATTTCATGTACAGGACAATTCAAAGTGCTTTACATAAACATTACAGCATTAAAAGCAATAGCAAGTACAACACAAACTAAAAGGAAATAAAAATATAATATAAAAAAATAAAGCTGAACTGAAAAAAAATCTAAAATAAAATAGATAAAATGCAAGGAATAAAGATCCAGTGTGAGGAATTAACAGTTGTTTTGATAAAATACAGCAAATAGAAAGGTTTTAACCCTGATTTAAAATGTTACAGCTACAGTTTTGTTCCAACCTGCATGGCATGGCACTTTATACCAGGAGTGTCTCAGGTGTGGAGCGCCTACGAGTGCCGATCACATAATCACAGGAGAAATGGAGAATCTTGTGATTCTCCACTTCCAAGATAAACGTCTTGTCGTGTTTGATGACAAAAAAAACAAAGAAAACTCTGAGACCCCCTGACCAGTTAAACACGTAATGTTTTCATGGTTCAGCAGCACAAATTTGCAGTGGAGCTTTTATTTTGAAAAATACCGGAAGCTTTTACTCTGCTCCCGTGTCTGATTTCTTGTCTGCACCTGTCTAAAATGTGGAATTGATATATTCTGGGTCCATGAAGCATCACAAATATAATTTAGCAGAGCGCCGCAACAACGCACTTCTGGGACGTTTCTGATACGTGCTGCAGCAGTATAAAACAAACCATTGACTAAAATGGCTGCGAGTAGCAGCGGAGGCCACGGTGCAGAAAGTAGACCTGACCCTGATGACCTGAGGGATCTGATTGGCTCATAAGGAACCAGAAGATTCTGAATGTATTTTGGTCCTAAGCCATTCAGTGCATTGTAAACTAACGGCAGGATTTTGAAGTCAGTTCTTTGACAGACAGGAAGCCAGTGTAAAGATCTGAGGACTGGAGTTATATGATCTACTTTCTTGGTCTTAGTGAGGACTCGAGCAGCAGCGTTCTGGACTAACTGCATCTGTCTGATGGACTTTTTAGGGAGACCTGTAAGTAAAGCAATACAGTAGTGTAGACAAGTGGTTCCCAACCTGGGCCTGGGGCCCCCCAAGGGGTCTTTATTTGTTGAAGTGTGTTTCTGTGAAATACCTTTCTGTGTCTTAGAAAAGCATCCATCCAACCATCCATCCATCTAATCTACAACAACTAAACCTCAAAATGTCACAACACATCAACAGGACCCTGTATATTACAAATTTTACACTGTCACCTTTGCATGAGACTGTTGTCACTGTTTTCTTTATTGAAGAATGTCAACATTGCTCATTTTTCTGACAGCCTGTTTATAAAAATAAAAGAAAATAAAAATGTAAGAAAAAAATAAATAGTTCTTACCATGTTTGACATCTTTGTCAGTGAACTTGGCTGACACAACTCATAATGTGTGACTGCTGTGTTAGCGTTTAAAAGGAGGATTTTTATCAGAGCATAGTCATATAAAAGGAGCCAAATAAATGTTAGTCTTTTTTCATCATTGAATGATAAACTGTTGAATATAAACAAAACAGGTATAATAGCGATATAAAAAGTAAAAGCCCATGTGGTCGTAGGGTGATATCTGTCCAACAGGAGGTAATGTAGGTATATTATTTCCATTCATTTACCTCCATGTTTGCTTGTTCTGTGTGTGGGTCCTCTCTACACCTGCATCCATTCATTTATCCATTTAACAAGGACAACATTGATTGAGAGAGGTGGAGAGAGGGCAGATTCAATTTCAAGGGACAGAATTGGATTTGATGGGGGGAGGACATAATAGCTTTCATGGGCTGTTACAGGACTGAATAGCTTAGCTGGAGCTTCCTTGATGGGATTGAGGCGTTATTCTCAGAAGCAACCCAGGGATGGCAGGAGCACAAACATCCTGTTCCTTATTGTACCACTCCACAGTGCTTGCTGTGCTTTAAAGGAAGCAAGCACAGCACACCATGTCCGGCAAAGACCTAACCACAGCCTGGAAAAAATTTAAAGTCACACTAGAAATCTTTAAAATCCTACTTTTCAAGACTGTTCTTAGATCGATGAGCTGCCACAATGAACAATAGCTGAAAACTGGGCCCAGCGCTTGCCAAGCTGGGAAAAAAAAGAAAAGAAATGGTAGCCTGCAGGGAATTGTCGTTAAAGACGGTGACATGTTGATGCCAGCACAATGGCTGTTTTTTGTGAGTTCCAGAATCCAAGCTTTGTGACTGAGATAAGACGTATTCAGAATCCGCAGCCACAATTTAGGTAATCAGCCCCCTCCTAATTCCTCCACTTGTTCCATTCTGATTTCATTCATCTAAAAATTGCTCTGAGGAGAACAGGTTTGCTCAAATAGGGGTGGAGGGAATTGGGCTCTGTATATACTTTGCTTTTCTGCAATATTTTTTTCTTTGATAAAAGGGGAATTCAAAGCACAGTCCACTGAGCTTTCTTTTTAAATTTGCAAGGAGTTCTTGCTTTACTTCAACTTCTGTTAGTAAAACAAAATGAACTTGAATGCTTTTTTCCTGTTAACTCGTTTTTCCAACTGCAAACAACTTTGTCTTTGTTTCTACCAGACTGCCTTTTGTTTACTTTAATGTGGTTCCTGTAAGAGAAACACTCGACATGGTGAAGTAACGCAAGCTTTTTTGTTTGCAGGTGCTACAGTTGCTCAATCTGATAGCTCGCCTTCAGTGCAGAGCACCCTGCCACACTTCATCCAGGAGCCAGAGGATGCCTACATTGTTAAAAGCAACCCTATCAAACTCCGTTGTCGTGCCACACCTGCCTTACAGATCTTCTTCAAATGCAATGGAGAGTGGGTGCACCAGAATGAACACTCATCCAAGGAGTATAAGGACCTCAATACTGGTAAGATTCACTTTTTGTTACCTCTTTCCCAACAGTTTTTTTTTTCCATTCACATTGGTAGCTTAAATGCAACACAAGCCTAACAGTTGAAAATGGAATCAATCAGGTCAATTTATAATAAAGAGGACATTGTATGTATGTTTGAAGTACGTTTTAGTCAGCCAACACTTGGGGTGGGCCAATTCACTAGGTGTGTCCCAATTCAGGGTCTGCACACTTCGAAGTGCGCTTAACGTTTGTGAAATGGGACAGCCTACCTAGCAACAAGATTTTCCATAGCAACAACAAGCATGTTGAATCACTTAAACCTCTGAAATTACTCATAGGACATTTCAGTGGATGCTGAACACCATCCGGCAACATCGACAGTTAAAAAAAAAAAAGACACAGTCAGAGGTACTGTTGTTTTCCAGCAAGTACACACTTCCTTAACCTCTTAAAAATCCAAGAATATTAAATGGTACTGAATTTTAATGTCACCATTTAACAAACAATGTGCTTGGTTTTGTAAAGTTTATACTAAAGTGTAGTTTAAAAATGTCCTTTTTTTTAACAAAACGTTATTTAAACAATACATATTCTTCTGAGCTTGGTTGCTGATTTGCCACCGTCTTGTGCACAATGAATTCTGGGAGAAAAGAAGCCGCGAAGGATGCATCACCAGCAGCCTTCGTTTGGGGCCAAACAAAGTGCGGATTTGAAGGGTGGATTCGGAGGGTCCTTCAAATTCTGTGAATTGGGACAGTACTTCGCGCACCGCGATGACGTATGTGGCCGACGAATCCGCACTTCGAAGTGTGCAGACCCTGAATTGGGACACACCTACTGTTTAATTCAGGGCTGCCCAAGTCCGGTCCTCGAGATGTACTATCCTTCAACTTTCAGATGCAACCTTTATCTAACATGCCTGAATCAAATGGCTAAATTCCCTCATCCACATGTCATTCAGGCCTGCAGAAGGCTGGTAATGAGCCATTCATCTGATTCAGGTGTGTTGAAGAAGGGTTGCATCTACAAGTTGCAGGATAGTTTTCTGTGCTACGCCTGCTCATTAACCAACATTAGCTATTATGACAATGTATGCTAAACCGACAGGTTGTTGCTCCTAACTATTGCTTACACATTTTTCCTGTAGATTCCATGGAAAAATATGTTGGATTGGTGTTGGATGTATTTATGGCTTGACATAAATAAAAGGAAGTGAAAATATATTTGTTTGGTTACTTGAATTAATGGATACTGAAGTGGATTTAAGAGTATGAAGTAGCTACACAGGGAGAAAAAAAAACGTGAATGTGAAAAAAAGATGAACTGAAAATCCTGATAATAAACAAATCGAAGCACCCTGAATCATAATCGAATCTTACGGTACCTAAGATGGCACACCGCTAGCCAACACTAGGACCAGTCTGTTTATGCTAGCAACAATATTGGTAGTGTTGAGGTGCATGATGCATTCACTAAACAAATCGACTGGGACTGAAAGGAATTGGGAAGGAATCGGAAGAGTAGGGAAGTCTCCTTCAGCTCCACGGCCAATCGCAGAGTTGCAACCACGAAGCATCATTTGCATAAACACAGAACCTGGCAGCAGGCGGGGGGATGTGACAATCCTGTACTCAAACATTTGTGGTACTGTCCACCGAATATTGTTACAATGTAAACAAGAGTCCAAAACTCAAAAGAAATTTCACATTGTGCTATCTCAGTGTTGTCGTGTAAAAGGGGCCTTAACTTCTAATGGGTATTTGCCTAAGCTGACCCCCCCACCTCCCGGTTGTAACAAAAATTGCTACAAGTGGGATAAAATTTATAACTAATAGCTATCACCTTAAATGTGTATGCATTATTCCTTAAATTAATACTACTATTCGGTGTCTTACTTTAATTTTTCTTGTTTGCAATTTTTTTTGTTTAATTAGGAATTATATAGCCAAAAAAGCACTAATTTACTTACATTTCTAGCAAAGAATATCTGAACTCTGGATTCAAATTTCTTTTTTTAAATTAGTTCACTTATGAGAGTCAAACAGAGGGGATTTTGGATATTTTTTTATCATAATTTAGAAATAGTGTCAATTATCAGAATGACATCAATTTTGTTATGTTTTTGGCATGAAATGTTCGGTAAATAAGACTTTGAATTAGATATCAAAAATTCTTCTGTACAAACTCTAAGAATACAGACAGTTGCATAACTGAAAAGTTCGCTGTTTGTAAATGCTACTGGTAACCCAGAGTATGGGTCAAAGCTGCCAAGATGGAAAGATGTATTTTCTCATACTGTCCTGTTGTGTTTCTAGTAGGTTTTAGGTTCAGGGATTCCATAAGCCCCCCCCCCCCCCCTTTTTTTTTTTTAAGAACTGCATAATAAAATCCTAATTCATGGTCCAAGAGAACCATGTACACAGTGATGTTAAAAGGCAGCATCATGCCCTGTTGCATCCTGAGGTGTGGTGTGTTTGAGGGTGTTTGGCTTTTGTTCTTTGTTGATACAGATGTTTTGCTATTTTCCTTTAAGTAAAGAAGATATCTTAGATGATTTATTGCTGTAGCACTTTCTTCTGCATTAAGATGACTTCAGGTCCTGACTGCAGCTGCTTAGACCAGCCATCAAGAAGAATATCAGTATGGCCTCAGAAGATTTAAGCCTAAAAGCCAACAAAGGCGCAGCAGCTATAATCATAGCAAAGTCAAGCCGTTTGCACAGTATACTGTATGGGCTTATTTTAAGCTCCTTGCAGTGTTAGATGGAGGGGAATGTACTGCACCACATCAGCACAAATTCAGTCCTGCTCACACAGAAATGGAGTAACCTGTGATCGCATGTCCTGAAAGAGTTTAATAAGTGTGCAGAAAGAAAATAGTGACATTTTTTTACTAGTTAAAAAGTTTTTTTATCCACTGTAGATCTGAATATATGAAAAAGAAAAAAAAACTTTAAGAAAAATAAATTTTTCAAATCTGTTGTTTCCATCATGTCAGTTTGCTATAAGAGATAATCTTGTACCTGATATGCTTCAGTGAATTAGTTATAAACGGCTCGGTTTAAAAGAAACAGATGCTTCCACTTTGATGTATGCTGTGGGTTTGTTGATTACTGTTCTGAAGTCTTAAGGTTGGCAATTTGCCATCTCATGTTTTAGAGCCCCAAGTGGCCATATGGTTGAGCAAAAGTGGAGCAAGAGGAGCATACAACTGAGGCCAACAATGGCCAACTATGTTCCCAAAAAAATTGTGTCCACACAGCACTGTTTGATCAAAGAATCTCAACATACAGACACAATCAAAATGCCGGCATAAGCTAAGAAAAACATAGGTGATCTAGTTCCCACCTCTGAAGCGATGTTGGCCAATCATTTTTTTAAATTAAAAAAGGCACTTCTAGTAAATCCAGTTTTCTGACACCAGTTTGTTCTTTGGTGCAGTTGTTGAGTAACTTTATATGTGTATATAGACATGTAAAGAATCCCGTTAACAAGAACAGCAACAGGAAGTTGAGCTCCCCTCCCAATCTCTCTTAAAAAAACAAAAAATAAGGAATTAAAGTGTGTGCTTGTCAATCACAAGACAGCTCATCCCAACAAGCTTCATGCATTCTACATGATTGTATGATTTATGAAATAATGTCACGAAATTAACTCATTTCAGACCACCAGGAAGTCACACCTGCTGGCTGCAGGAGGACTTTTTAAGGCACTGAGGCATTAGTTTCGCTCTCCAAACCCAGAGGCTACTTTTAATCGTCTTTTGGAACCATCACTGTTTCTTTGCAGGAGGAAAGTTAGAGATAGTGTGATATTATAGCAGCAACAAGGAAAAAGAAAAAGAAAAAAA
Source organism: Melanotaenia parkinsoni (assembly GCA_036919975.1). Lineage (NCBI taxonomy): Eukaryota > Metazoa > Chordata > Actinopteri > Atheriniformes > Melanotaeniidae > Melanotaenia > Melanotaenia parkinsoni. The sequence continues at coordinate 28,810,007 of JBAFTA010000013.1, read as the reverse complement.
ACTAATGGTGACAATGTTGCAATGAACCAACAGAGCATAATATTTAGACAAGCAATCCTTCCTGTTGATAGATTTCTACAAACAAGACAATAAGTCAAACCTAAAAAAAAAACCTTTTTTAAAAAGGCTTTTTTACAACCTTACAAATGACAAATCTCACTTTCATTGTCTAAATCACGAGGCAACATGATTCAGAAATGGTTTTCTTTATTAAAGCTATACATCTTTACTCCGTAACAAGGGCCATGCGAGTAAAAGAGATGCCTGACTGGCAATGCTTTTATCTTTTGACCCATTTTAGATGTCAGAAACCTAAACACACAGTGCAATGATGCCTCTATCTTATGTTCCCCCTGGGTGGCTCATACACAAACAATTGTTTTTAGAATCCTCATAAATCTGAGCGTGTCTGCAGTTTGAATGTCTTTTCTGATGTAACCCCTTCTTTGTGGTCACCAGTATTCTTTGGCTGTCCTGCAGTGACGGTGGTTGTAGAATAGATATGGTAGCGTGCCATCTCAATTTTAAAAAGACTCATATTTTTCTAGTTCTAATGATGCTTTGGTACCAGTCTTTGTTTTTATTTGATCCATTCCAGCATTTAGAGATCACAGCACAGCGACAGAAAACTGTGAAAACAGTGTTAAAAATATTTGGGAGTTTCACCAGAGTCACTAATTACACACAATTTATATTATGTCAAATGTACCATGCAGTGATTTGAGTGCTAGCTTAAAGATAAGGGTGCCTTCGTCTCTGCTGCTGTGATTTTGACCATTTGTTTTTTAATGTCTCTTTTATGAGTCCACCGACTGTAAAGAAGCATTGTTAGAAATCAGCGAAGCAGACACTGATCACGACGTTTCTTTTTCTTTGTCTGTCCCCAGGGAGCGCTTGCTTTATTGTTCTGTTGTTCCTCTTGTTAAGCATATTAAATGTTATGATGTGAAAATTAAGTAGTGTAGAATCCTCTACAAACCCAATTGAGTTCTAAATGGTGTGACAATGGTTTTAATCATGGTTTAACAGCCATACTGTGCACTTTTTGTTGCAATTCTTTATATTTACTTTTGTCCCAGGTCAATCACTCCCTGGAATTGTGGACCAGCAGTCTACACCACCTGAAAAACCTAAATAAACCTTAAATAATGTTAGAAATACATCATTCCATGTTCTGCAACCACAGAAATAAATTCCACGTTAAGCTTCTGATTTAAAGTTTGATTGACGCTGTGGCATGCCAAACCAATTATGTCCCATTAGTTTTCATCAGGTGGAAGCATGTTAATTAGAAGACCTGATTTAGGCCTCCTGAAGGGATTTTTGGCAAACAAGGAAGCCAAAGTATCACCTCGGCTGGAATGTTCTTTGATTACAGGCTCCAAGACAGCACTTTCTTGTATTCATGAAGGTCCCTCCACAGGAAAGAAGCTTTAATTACTTCTGGAAGTTCATTATGGTGTGATTGCTGTGCTGTGAAATTGTTGTGAGCTTAATAATGGCTAAATGAAATTTGGAGCTTGAATTGTTTGCTGTTCTATGTGTGGAGGAAGAGTACAAGGAAAAGTTCACTTGGTGGTATTTGCTAGCCAACTTCATATTTCCATTATCATTGGAGCATTCAGCGGGGGGAGGCTAATTAATGGATTTGTCAGATAGGAGGCATCATAATAAAAGCTTGATCTGCCTCCAGGCTGAAGCATTAAGCTCAGTTTTAAATAAATGAAGCAATGTGAAATTGGACATTTCTGATAAACCGTTAGATAAAATAATTCTTGATTGTTCTGCTATGACAGGTGCAGATAATTCATGCCCTCAAAAAGGTGAAACTGAGTGGTTTTTACAAGAATTTAATAAGTAATTTGAACAAAATATCTCATGTTTTGAAGTTGAAAATGATTAAATCATGGATAATTTCTCAGAACGTTAACAATTTATTTGTCAGATTCACTCATGTTAAAATGACTGATTTCTAAAAGAGAGACATTTATTCACATGGAAAGAAAACCTGACTGAACCTAACCAGACGGGTCATCTGCCTTTAAGACACAAAGTCACGCAATATCGCAAGATTACATGCGATTTTAACTAATCTCAGAAAAAAAGCCAGCAAAGGGCCAAACAGTCTGAAGCTTTATAGCAGATAAAGATTAAATCTGTCATCATCTTTCTAAATTAAATTATCACCAGTTTATTTGCATTGATATTCTGTTACACTTACTGGTTGTTGTTAAGCATCTGGGCTGTTTATGAAAAGTTAGCTGGCTATTACAAAAAAAATGAAGAAAAATATTTTATTCTCTCCCCCAATTAAATAAATTGGGTCCAACTATGGTAAATAAGTTGAGAAAAAACATCTGAATTGAGTTGGTAAAACATTTTGATTGAAATAAATCAAACTGGATGAATTAGCAGTGAATTAGTTTGATTATAATTTAAATTGATTTGACATAGGTACATTAAATTGAAATAACAGAATTGTGACATGCTAAAATGTTTATGTTCAGCGAAAAACTTTTTGTTTGTTGAGTGTGGTTCTGTTATCTGTGGTTTAAGGATTCGCTGTGTAGTTCATTTAAATTAATTTTGCTTTGCTATTTTTTTTTAAATTTGGAGCAGTTATCCTGGTTCACTTTGTAGTGTCTGTGGTTCATTCATTCATTCATTCATTCATTCATTCAATCATTCGTTCATTCATTCATTTATTTGTTCATTCATTTGAAATCAATAATAAAAAGGCTTTAAGGAAACCACTTGATGGCACTGAATCTCTTTAGTTCAATCTCCCTTCCTGAGCGTGTACAGGAAAACCTCCAGCAGAACCAGAGTGGTTGGCAGCAGAGAGGAAAGAATATTTCTATCTGTGCAAACATAAAATTTTCTTAACAAGGTTGGCACCAGGACTATTTTGGCGTGGCTTGCTGTGGCCACGTAAACAAATTTAGGGAACACATCATATTTCTGACATTAAACCAAGGAGACTTGCTTTACTGGTCACAAATAAACATCACACTCAGTGAAAATCTTTGTCAAAATATTCAGTTTTACCGCCCAAAATCAAAATTTGTAAGTAAACCATGAATTTATTCACACAGAAAAAAATATTCTAAAAACCAGTTTTTGTGTTACCAGGGCCCAAATATCATGTGTGTGGGATTGGCACCAAAATCCTTCCAAACTAGTGTCAATGTGTCTAAGTGCACTTTTACCTGTTGGTTCACCCTCCTGCTGTCACCAACATCACCGGTTTCACAAATGGAGGTCTTTCTGGTTCTGAAATGGTTAATCTGACTCATTTACATGAAAAGAATTACATGAAAATATTTCAGTTTCCATGTTACAGAGGACAGGCTCATAAATGGATGCGTATTCAGTCTCAAACCTCATCTTTCTGTGTGATATCCTTCCGGTTATCTTTGTGAAACCACTGTAATTAAACTGCATGTGGAATTCAGTATTTTTAAATAAAGGTGTAGCATAACAGACTGAATGGATGCATTGAATTAACTGTTAAGCTTACAAAACGTTTGGCGTCAGATTGAAAACTTTTTTATTAATTCAAATCTGTAGGGACACTTTAAATGTTTTACTTGCATGTAATGAAAGGTTTTGTTTGTTTTTTTTTTCTTTCTAATGTTGTAAATTATACGTGTGCAATTTGTGACTTGTGTGTACTTAGACATCTATTTTGCGATTTCTGGATTTTCACCATGCACAGAGTGGGATACAAACAAAGAGCCATAATGAAGAGACCACAGTGGATGCTCCAGACTAATCATTTAGCCTTGTACTAAAATAAAGCCAATTTTAAATAAGAATTTTTGAAAAATAGCCAGAGCTTTAGGTTACAGTAGGAGTGCAACAGCCATTACCAAGCTTCAGCCTTTATGGAAAAACTGCATGACATCTTCTTTTCACCGAACACTGTGGTGTTGGACTCAGCTGTCAATGATTTACCATCACTAAGAGCTGTGTGGCTACAGCAACATGCAGGCTGTTTTTAAGTTTGGAAGCACTGCAGGATAAAATACAGAGGGGTATGTCTAGTGCCTTACACTGAAGGAGATACTGAAGCTATATTTTAAACAAAGACATTAAGAGAAAATTGCCTGACTAATAATGGCATATCTGAGTCTTGTTCCACCCGCGGAACATTGTGGGTGTACTGCTTAACATGAACTGGAACTGAAGCCTTAAATGAGGTCTCTGGATGAGGACTAACCTGCTGCTCTTTATCTGCTCCATCTGCAGTGTTGTCAGGTTCACGTTCATTCATGATACTAGTTTCTGTCTCTTCTTGTCACTGATGATATGCTGCGTTTGATGCGCCTCAGACATGAGAAGTCAGAGTTCAGTCTTGCATCATTTTAGATTTCCCTGTATTGGATGAAAAAGAAAAGGATGAAACATGACTGTTTTCAGTGTTTCTGTTATTCTTTAGTTACCAGCAAGTTCTTCTCAGCATTTTATTTACTTTTAGAATAAATGAGCTAATAATGTTCTTGTGTTTTGTTCTGCGTTTTACTGGATCAAGATAAACCAATGATGAATAGAATTCATGAAACCCAAATTTTCCAACCAGGAATCAGACTTTTTTTGGTCTTTTCGCTTTTATTTTTTCAGTCACAAATTGGGAATTGGGAAGTGTCCCAATTTCTTTTTGTTTGTTTTGTATTTTTGTTTGTTTGTGTTTTGTTGCAATTTTATGTCCACCACCAAAAGAATTTCAAATGAAAAATCTCCATAATATTATAACCATGATCACATTTTCAAAGTAAGAAAAACTATTGCAGCCTTCTCTTTCTCAAGGAATGGCAAAGCTGTGCTGCTTAAAAAACAAAGAAAAAAAAGTCAATTAGAGCCTGTGAATTGTCCTTAAACAGGGAAATTTGAAACGGTTATCCCTTCTGTGCATGCTCAACCAGGTACCGTTAGCTACTGTTATCAAAGCAGAGTGTTTCTGACCTTGTCTCCTAGTCATGTTTAGATTTCAGTGTTATGTTTCAAGTAACTGATGCTATTAACAATGAAATATTGTTTGGAATTATGTCAAGTACAAATAATTTATATGTAAGCATATTATGTAGTATAATAGTGTAAATAAAAGTATATGTATGCAATATATTTTTATTGATGGATTCAAATCAAAGCCGTTGTGCATCGGTCACCCAAATGATGAACAGCTGCCCTCAAAACCATAAGTAGAAAGTACAAAATAACTGAGTTAAAATACAACCAGTAAAAGCCATAAAAAACTCATATGAAACTTCTACTTCTGTAAGTATTTACATTTTACCGTCATCTGATTCCTGTCTTGCATCTGCAGAATAAAAAGCATATTATGAGTAACTTCATTATAGTGCTGAGGTTAAAATGTGCTGTATACGTGTAATTTTAATTTAAAGTTCCCAGAAACCTTTTGTCTGACCTCCACCCTTTTAATGTCTCAGTTTTCTGTAATGCTGCTTTGACGTACGGCACAATGAGATGATACCACCGTTGCATCTAGTCTGGAGGCACACGTCACATCATTGACCACAGCCAGCCACACCCAGCTGTGCTGTCATGATGAGGGTGAATTTCCCCTGCAGCAAACTGAAAAAGCCTAAAACACTGTTCCTCTGCCTGGTGGCAAGTTTAACCAGTGCATGCAGAGTTTCTGGTCTAGTTGTTTACTAAAGTCTATTAAAATGTCACTAACTCTCCTAATTGTTTAATGAATTAAAGTTAAATGAACCATTTTATTTGCGTTTCATTCTACATATATTTTTAACCTTTTAAAGGCTCAATAATTAGGTTGTTTTTTGTTTTCTGTAAAAAAAATTTAAAATGTTTTCATATGTTGCGAGAAATAAAAGGAAGCTTCCCGATAAACAATCTGTCTCCTACATAAACAATGTCTTTGTTAAGTTTTTCTCCTTTCAAAATAAGGGTTATGTGCCGGAATATCTTGGGTGCACCATGTTGCTCTTTCCTATTTCCTGGTTCCTTAGCCAATCATATGTGACTCCCCATATGATGTGACAGCACAACGTTTGGTATTTTATGTCGGCAAAAGAGCAGCAGCCTGCTGGTGTTGAATCTAGTAAAAGAAGCGGATGAGAAACAGTTTCAGAAAAACCTAAAAAGTCTCGGCATCCTGCTAAAAAAAGCCAATGACCAAAAACGGAAAAAACGAGGATCAATATTGGAGAATCTTTGGCAAGGTGGAGAAGTCTGAGAGACCAAATTAATTTCAAGATGGAGGCAGAGCTGGCCAAGTTTCTCCTTGACAGGTTAACACCGGATTTTTGCTTAAATTAACTGAAAAGTTTATCTTGATTTACAAAGATTTATGATTTCTCAGCCTTCATTAAATTAATTTGTGTGGCTGTATGGATGTATTAGTTGAGTAAATTGGTGTCCTGTTAGTTTACAACAAGAAATGTAATAATGTTTTGGCGAATAGTGTGGATAGTGTGTTTGTCCTTATAAACTTATTACTATCAAATTAATTTATTAAGCGAGACTAAGGGAAAACTGCTGCTGCGTGGCATTTGTTGATTAATGTAGCATTTGTTTACACTGTATTTTATGCTAACGTAAATTAGCGCGTGAAATTAGCGCTAGCATTGCAAAGCATAGCAACTTACTGTGTGTGAATCATCTTCACTTGTCATCATGATGTTTGCTGGCACTATGTTCTCCGTCCTTCATAGACTGTATAAAAGAGCCGTCCTATCACAAACCGGCAACCTACTTGAAACTCTCCGAGGGGGAGGGCGGAAGAATGCTCTGTGTTTTTCTCTTTCAACTGCAGTTCTGATTTGAAACACTAGGTGTCAGTTCTACTTATTTAGCCTTTAACATGTTTTAAAGGTCATGCTAGAAAAAAATGTATTTTATTCTAAAAATGAACTTTAATAGTAAGTCACTGATCTTAATAATTGATCATTATTTTTTTTATTATACATGAATCAATAATAATAAAAGTTATAATTTAATTTTATTCAACTTTAATAACTTAATTAAAGAAAATGCCTGCCCATAGGAAAAAAAAGAGAAGTATTTGTGGTTCAATAAGGTAAAATTCAGCACCTCTGTGTAAATTCTATCCACTCCCTATGTCTGTTTTTTTTTTTTTTTTTTAATTAAAAATTGAAATTAATGATCTATATGATGAATAAATTATTAAAGAAAAATACAAATAAAAGCATAGGCATAATCCTAATTTTTTCTCCATAATACATACAAAGATCATATATGTTATTGTTTTCATCAGTGGTAAAATGTCAGTGTTTTATTTGTTCTTCTTTGTGTTTTTAT